>JAOANK020331325.1:0-14528 GCA_026257165.2 Telfairia occidentalis
TCGGATAACACCTTGGAACAGTGTGGTGAATGAATTTGAAGCGTTCAAATTCAGTTTCGGGAGAATATTAAATATATGCTATATATTTAATCTATCGACGTTTGGTTATGAATTAAACAATCGAAGGGAGTAGAAAATAACATTTAAATGTGATTTAAATATTGTACATATGAATAGAGATTCATATTCCGAAAAATAGTTTTTCGAAAAATCGAGATCGGTGGCAAATTAATATTATTTTAATATATGATATTAAAATAACTAATAAATTAAATTAAAATTTGTTTTTAATTTAATTTAGTTATTTTGTTTTTAATTTGAGGAATTGAAAATAAAAATAAAAAGGAAAAATGGAAAGAAAAAGAAAATGGAAAAGTAGGAGAATTGGAAAATGGTGAGTTTCCATTTTCACACTATTTTTCCTCCACCATTTGCCACCTCCATTTGAAGTGCTACCTCACCTTGATTGAGTGTCAATCTTGGGTGAGGTAGTTGTGCATGATTTGGGCTATATAATGGACTCAAAATCATGCGTAACAAGGATTGATGTTTTGATCAATTTTGCTCCCAAAAGTTTGGTTGTTCATATGTTGAACATAAACCAAGCCACACCCCTTCTCCCTTCTTATTCACCAATCAAGGGATCCCACCACCCCGTTCCTTGGCTGGAGAATAGATGCGAAGACACTAGTGGTGGTCCGGGAGCTTGATCGTGATCCATATCGCCGAAGATAGAGGATATTTTGAGCAACAAAGGTTAGTTCTCTAAGGTCTCTGTTTTCTCCTCTTTAAAGCATGATTTTCCTTTTATAATTGAGCTTATTAGAGTGCTTTATATCCTATTCCGCTGCACATGTATGTTGATACACCTTTCATATTATGGATAAGAGGAGAGAAAGCCGGATAAGATGTTTCTTGATGAGGCCTCCTGAGCATTGATGAGTCCAGCTAGGGAAGTTAAACCAAGCGCTTCTTAGGAGGCAACCCACACTACAAGAAAAAGCATATGTAGCGACAAAACTTTGAACGACGAATGTGTCGCTAATACATAGCTGCAGTGACGAAAAACAACAATCGTGACTAAAATTAGAGACAATATAAACTTTTTGTCGTAGAAACTTGTAGGAAAATTACCCAGATCCGATACGAAACCCAACGTTGCGGAAGCAGAGGCATTGATTAGAAAACGAGGATCAAAATGACGGCTTTTGATTAAAAGAATTTTTACTTAAAAAAAAATCGAAAAACTTACCTTTAGGATGACAAAGGCATAAAGAAGATGTTGGAGAGACTCCACATGATCTTCCAAGCTATCCTCGATCTACTACGAACTGGTGTGTGGGCACCTTACTTCCTTAGATTTTGACTATAAGTTTTCTTATTTAGGCCAAAACCCAAAACCCCGAGGCCTTTTTAATTCTTTAATTTAATTATGAATATTAAAAAAAAATTAATTTCTATAATTAATTGTTTAGATGTCATTTCATGGGTTTGAGTTCATAGACTTTTCCATACCTCATTGGATTTCCAAAACTTAATGAGCTTCTTTCCTATGTAATTGGGCATAAAGTTAGTCCAACTATCCAATTGGACTTCCAGCCCAATTTCTAATTAATTAATAACAAATCTAATTTATTATAACTACCCAAATTAATTAATCTCAATTTGTAATTAATAATAAATCTAATTTATTATTAATATCTAAATTAATATTTGTAATTAATTTATTTACTATTATTATCCAAATTAAATAGTTTAATTAAAAATTAAATAATTTTTATTGTTTAATTTTCTCCCAATCAATTGTTTGTTGCAGAGGTAACAAGCTAGCAATGAGACGCTATGGACCTATAGTTTTGAGCTCCAATGGCTTAAATCAATTAGTCAAACTCTCCAACTAATCAACCCTACCATTAGCCCAAGGTAACTCCACTATAAACCTGAGGTTGCACTCTCGTACTGTAGATGAGTTATGTCAACGAATATAACCATAACAACTCATTTGATCCCTCACAAAGTGACTCGTGGTTCCCGCTGGATGAAATTACCGTTTTGCCTGTGGCCCCACCTTTTACTCTTTAAGTACCAATGGTTTTCTAATGGATAGCCTTCCATGAATCTCATCATGGAAAAATCCTTCTTATGGTATCAAGAAGGTGGGTACCCTATTATTCAAGTCCCAAACCACCTCACTAGGGAAATCATTTATATACACACTAAATATGGAGAAGTGCATACTTTGCATTTTCCATTATCGAGTGGCTGTGAATTCAATCTTGTTTAGGAATGTTTTTAGCTCCCCAATTGAATGCGTTCGCAAGTCACAAGCTTTATTGAGCGAATATATAAGTCACTTTCACCACGTTGCTCAAAGAATACACCCCCACAGGCAGGAGTTCATAACACATAGGATTTAGATCAAATGACCTATGTCATCCTAGTTATGTCTTTGCATTTTCTTTCAACGGCCTTACAAGAAATGTTCATAATACATTGTGAACCAATCTTATGTAATCTCATTATATATGATACCTTCACTCACATGTCACCACGTGAACGATCTGGATAAGACCATTTGTAACAGTTACAAAGTGGACCATATCAACACTGTACCAGAATAAGGTCCCCACCCCTATCCATATAATGTAGACCATTTAAGCCACTACTCTTAAACTTGATCCTCTCGTATGTCTGATACATACCAAGTTTAAGAATACATTCGGTGGCTAAGGAGCAATTAGACATTGAATGTCGCTAAATTTGACAAAATGCACAAATAATATTTAAGTCTATCTTATTTATATCATTATAGTCTACATGATGTGACGAGCTTATGACATAAATCCCAACAAAACTAGCGACAATGCTAAATGTGTCGCCCGTGGTTAGATTTTGCAACAAAACATAAAAATCATCACTTTAATAGTGACAATAAGATCATTTTGTTGCTAAAAGAAAGTGCAACGATTAAAAGTTTTATCATGAAAAATAGCAATAAATAAAACGTGTCACAAAATAAATAGATTTAGCAACAAATAAGATATTAGATAGAGACAAAAAAAATATATTTTGTCGTTAATACTAGCGACAAAAAAAACTTTTTTCATTAAAAATACTAACAACAATAAAATCATTTCATTGCTAAAACTAGAGATGGAATTAAATCTGTCGCCAATAACTAAATCCAACAATAAACAAAATACTTGTCACTAAGGTTGGGACAACAAAGACTTTCGTTGCTAAATTCGAACAATAAAAGAATAATTTTTTTTGTTAAAAGTAGTGACGACAAGAACTTTTTGTTGCTCAAATGCGCAATAAAATCAAGTGAATTTCCAAAACAATTTAGCAATAAATTTTTTTTTCATTAAGCTATGAAAATATACAACTAATTTTAGAATTAATAATGTGAATGTAAAAAAATATTTTTTAAAATAAAATGATTTATATGAGTTGTTTTTAATATCTCTATTACATTTAAAAGGTTTTTAATCTTAAAAGGTAAAATATTAAATTTTATTGTATTTTTTTAATAAAAAGTAATAACTAAAAGTCCAATATAGGATTTAAAAAAATTAAACTATCATTTAAACTTCTTAAATAAAAATTAAAGGTAAAAAAAACCAGTAAATCACTTTTGAATAAAATTATAGATTGTAAGTATATATTCTATGTTTTAGATTTGATGAGCTATTTACAATTTTTACTTACTTGTCTTATTTTTAAAATTAAAAAATAGAAGAGAATATAATTAAAATGATCTTTCTGTTTAATTTTGTAAAATACTTAAGTTTTACACTTTTTAAATGATGTCTTTAGTTTTTTTTAATTCAATTATTATAAAATTTTAATAGGTAAATTAAAAGAAAAAACTTTTGAGTATCTTGGAAGGTCATAGTTTTTTTTTTTAAAAAAAAATTGAAATCTATAATCACGACTTTAATTTCTTAAAAGAGTTCCATACACATGCATTTAAATAAAATAAATTAATTGCATTATAAAATTAATTTTCCTCTATCGAAACAAATATACTATAATATTTTTTAAATTACAATTAATATATTAAAAAATGCACCTCGTATAACACTTACATTAAAATTTATATACTTCAAATTTGTATTTTAGAGTAAACATTTTTTTAAAAAAAAGAAGAATATATAAATATATGAAAGGAAAGTTATTTAATATAAATTATTACAAGACTTATAAATTTCAACTTATAATGACCCTACGTAAGAACTAACATTAAGACTGTTACTTCATGCATGTATAAATACTCGTATATAAATTTCAATAGTGAAATATAATACTTGAAAGAAACTTCAAAATTTAAAAATCCTTTAGTCGGGATCCTAAGAAAAAAACTTATCAAAAGACATTCAAAACATAAAAGACACATCAAAGGAAAATTTGCAAGTCTTTGAAAAACATAAACGAATCGATAGAAGTTCATTAAAATCATGCCGACTTGTCCATGGCCATGTAACCCCGGTCGTCAACCACCATGCACAATACCTTCGTTACCTGAAAAATGTTAACATAATCGATTGAGCATTTTTAATAAATACCGAGTAAGTGACCCAATCTACATGGTCAGACCTACAAACACAGTCATTCATGCAAACTCATGGTATAGGCTTTTGGGACCAATTACTCAATGGTTGACAGTATACTGTACTTCTCATGTCGGATGAGCAACAACCTTATCCCACCATTGTGTCATCTCACTTTGGATACGAGTGTTGGACCCTCAATTTAATTGGATGCATCCGACTGCATCTGATGCCAGACGGCACTCATTCAGCACAAACGGATCCTGCCGAACACTAACCCCTTAGGTGTTGAATACAGTTGTCATCCTCTTAAAAATCTTAGTTCTATGGTTTATGTAAGGTCCCACACACATATGACATGAATTCTCAATATCATACGTCATGTATGTCGTACCACACTACTCGGTACAAACATATCATATTTTAGCTAAGAATTCCCAGACATGCTAACACATGTAGTAGAATATCACATAAACACATCGAGATCATACATGAAATTATGCCACAACACTTATCATGGTTACTAATACATACATGACATATTATACTATTCGTCATGATATCCTACACAAACATGTATTAAAACATACATACACATACATCATCCAACCTAAGCCCTTAATAGGGCCGTAAGTGGAATCACTTACCTCTAACGAGTTCTAAACTTCTCTAACAAGGTTGTCAAGGATCACTCGATCAACCTAAAGTCAAACAGGAAATTCCTTTAGAAACTCAACTTAAACTAACTTTTAATGGATTTCGAGGTTAGACCTAGGGATAACACACTGCTAGGAGCTTACTATTTAGGGAAATCGACCCCACGAGCCGTCGCATGCGCCTCTACACACACCGCTGCCACCACTTATCATGCACTATTCGATTTTGTCTCACGGAACACTAGATCTGAAGCTTCAGGACGCCAAGAATCCAACGTCGTCTAATGTTCACGAAACGGAGCCTCTAGGTGCCCTCACCCGAGGCCTAAAGATTGACGCCTGTAACCCACTCGCAGTCGAGGCCAGTGGCTTTCTCCAACGCATGTGGCTTCACCTTCAGTCCATTTGATGTCCTGTTTCCACCAATGTGTAGATTCAGTCTTCGGGGTCCCTTTTCCACACTTCGTTGCACTCAAAAAACACTCTTTTGGCTAGAAAACAAGAGAAAAATGTGGTGAAAGGCCATACTGAACAAAACCAAAAAATCAAAACACTAATCAACGCTCTTCCCTTCCAGATCTGAAGTTCCTCACTGCCTTTAGCCACCCACTATCGAAAGGGAGATAAAAACGCTGGATTCATGATGAAAACGATAAGAAAAAGGCTTTAAAACGTAAGAAACACCTACCTAAGTGTTGTTAGTGATCCCGAGCACTAACTAAAACTGGAGCTACTGTTGCTATTGGAGGGTGGTGCGGCCGAGAAAGAGAAAGAGATCTTGAGAGAGGTAGGGGAGGCGTGAGTGAGAGAGAGAGAACTTTTTCTTTTTCTTTTTGTTTTTTTTTTGGCAAAACAAATGAGATGGTGGCTAGGGTCCATCTTATTCTTATATAGGATACACCTTAGAACCCTAACTCTAACCTTCTCTTGGCTTAGTTACAAAAATGCCACCAAGCTAAATCATTTGTTTTTTCGAAAATTAACTTAATTAATTAAAAAAGAATAAAAATTACGCAATCTTATATCTCACCCACCTTAAGAACTTTCGTCCTCCAAAGTTGCTACCCCTGGAATAGTTCTGGATACTTTATTTTCATCTTCTCTTCTCGCTCCCAAGTAGCCTCTTCTATCTAATGATTTCTCCAAAGGACTTTTACCAAAGCTATCTCTCGATTACGAAGACCTTTTACTTCCTTGGCCAAAATCTGAATAGGCTTCTCTTCGTAGGTCAAACTCTCACTTACTTGCAAGGGCTCATAGTCAATCACATGAAATGGATCTGCAAGAAACTTTCTCAACATGGAGACATGGAATACATTGCGAACCATTAAAAGGGAAGGCAGTAAAGCCAACTGATAAGCCACAGGGCCGATATGCTTCAGTTTCTCGAATAGCCCAATGAAACCTGGACTAAGCTTCCATTTCTTTATGAACTTGGGAGCTCCTTTAGTAGGGGCAACTCGCAAGAAGACATGATCCCCTACCATGAATTCCTAGTCTCTATGCCTCGTATCAGCATAACTTCTTTTGCCTACTTTGTGCTGTTTGCATTCTCGCTCTAATCTTCATTACAACCTCGTTTGTGAGTTGTACCAACTCTTGTCCCAACAACTTCTGTTCTCCCACTTCACCCCAACAAACTGGCGATTTGCACTTCTTGCCATACAGAGCTTCGAACAGTGATATACCAATAGTTACCTAAAAATTGTTATTATACGCTAACTCTATCAAATGTAGCTGTACATCCCAACTACTAGTGAAATCTAATGCACATGCTCACAACATATCTTCCAACTTCTGGTTCAAACGTTTTGTCTAACCATCCGTCTATGGATGAAAAGTTGTACTGAGATCCAACCGAGTGCTTAAAGCTTTCTGTAAACTCTACCGAAAGGTAGATGTAAAATGAGGATCACTATCTGATACAATAGAAACGGGCACCCTATGAAATCAGGCAATCTCTCTAGATACAATTGAGCCCACTTTTCCACAGAGAAAGTAGACTTCCTAGGAAGAAAGTGAGCAAATTTGATCAACCGATCAACGATGACCCAAATCATTGTATAACTCTTTGCTGTTCTAGGTAATCTAGCAATGAAATCCATGGAAATGTGCTCTCATTTCCACTCTGGCACACTCAAAGGTTGCAACAGTCATGTTGATTTCTTCCTTGGTGCCTTCACTTGTTGGCACACCAAACACTTACATACGAAATCTTCCACATCTCTCTTCATATTATTCCACCAGTAGTACTACTTCATATCCTGATACATCTTCGTACTACATGGATGTATAGAAAATGGGGAGTTATGAGCTTCAGCCATCAACTCGCTCCTAAGATCACCCTCCTTAGGCACAAATAATCGTCCCTAAAATAGGAGTCCAAAGTTCAAAGATACCGAGAACTCATCTGCCTGAGCTGACTCCAATTGACAAAACTTTTCGACGAGTTCAAGATCCTCTTGCTGAGCATTAATGATCTTTTGCCTCAAGCTTGGCATCACAGTCAAATGAGCTAGTAGTGAGGTAACCTCACCTTGAAAAACTGTTATTTTTGCATGTTCCAAATCCTTACATATTTGGGTTTTGGCTGTAATCAAAGAAGACATGTGCACTGTCTTCCTACTCAGAGCATCAGCAACTACATTTTCTTTACTCTGATGCTACTAGATCTCGAAATCATAATTTTCAGCAACTCTAACCATCTACACTGCCTTATGTTAATCTCTTTCTGAGTGAAGAAGTACTTCAAATCTTTATGGTCGGTAAAGATTTGTATTCTCTCCCCATACAGGTAATGCCTCCAGATCTTCAAAACAAAAACTACTGCAACCAATTTAAGATTGTGCGTCTAATAGTTACATTCATAATCCTTCAACTTTCGAGAGACAAAAGCAAGCACCTTGCCCCTTTGCATGAAAACACAACCCAGTCCGATCTTGGATGCATTGTTGTAAACCACAAAATCTTTGTTCCTTTAGGCACTATCAACACTGGCACGATAACTGAACTCTCCTTGAGTTTCTGAAAAATCTCTTCATAATCTTCACTCCAAACAAACTTATTTCTCTTTCGAGTCAACTGAGCCAAAGAAGTGGCAATATTGGAGAAATCCTGACTGGCTTGTCTTTCTAGGTGGGTTGAACAGAACTTTCTTCTTGAAGCAGTCAATGATGGCATGGTTGGCAGACAACCAATCCATCCCAAAAATTACATCAAAATTCATCATACCAAGGACTATTAGTGTCACACCTAACAAATGTCCTAACACTAAAGCCTTACATGCTTTTACAGACTCTTTAGCTAATAAAACGACTCCTTCTGAGGTGGAAACTAATACAACATAACCTAATGGTTCTAACTCTAACTTGACCTTATTAACAAAAGATCTAGAGATAAAAGTTAGAGAAGAACCAAAATCAAAAAATATAAAAGCGTAGTGATCTAATATGAGCAATGTACCTGTCATTGCAGCATTAGGGTTTGCCATCTAGTGCGTGGTTGTTCAGCTTGTCTTGAGGTTCCAGCTGATCCCAAACTAGTAGCATCATTCTTAGAAAAGTTGGCATCGATGTGCCCTTCCTTGTTGCAACTGAAACATACTCTGATTCCAGCCATACAACGATGTTGGTGCTTCTTGCCACAACTCTTACATAATGGTTTAGCCAAACTAGAGCTCGGCTGCTTACTGTTCTGCTGACCTTGACATGAATTTTGACTCGTTCAAGTAGGGTAACAGTGTGGTTGAGAAGTTGACTGAACCTGCTAAAATATCCTCTTTTGTCCTAAGGAAGCACTTAGTACTGTCAGGACTTGGGACCCAATTGTTGGTCGATAGTCGATGAGAGAGGCTATGATCAGGGCTGTGGCATAGCTAGCTAGACTATGGGCTGCCACAGAGCCTTGGATCACGTCCTTTAGGAGCATGATAAATCTCTCTGCCTTCTTAGCCTCTGTGTCAACCAGTTTAGGGGCAAACCTCAGCAATCTAGTAAACTCTTGATCATACTCTTCTACTGTGCAACTACCTTGTTTTAGGTTGAGCAACTCCGCTTGCTTCTTATTCCTCTCAATAGCAGGCTAGTATTGACGGAAGAAAGCTTTCTTGAACTGCAACCAAGTAACTGGACATGTCCTAACATCTATCAATCGCTCTGCGACTCCCACCACAAGAGAGCATCCTTCTTCAGCATGAATGGCGCACAATGTACCTTCTAGTCTTTTGGACAGTCTATGTATTGAAATGTGGTTTCCATCAAGGATAACCATGACTCAGCAATAGTAAGGTCCACCAACACTCTGTCAAAGGTTTCAGGGTCATTGAAGTCCTTCAAAAACTTATCTTGAAGTGATGCACTTCTGCGTTCTGGAAGTACTCGATCCACTGTGTTAACCACTGTCATGTCCACCAAGGTCTGTAACGTATCCAGCAACATTGATACCACAGTTGGCTTAGGTGGGGCCACCGATTGAAGAGTAGGCTGCTTCTGAGGTGGATCTTCTTGTTGAACTTTTGGTTGCTGTTGGGGTTCAAAAGGAGCTGCTGGCTGTGGGGCTGCCTGACCCCTTCCTCTACCACGACCTCATCCACACCTACCGGCTCCACGTCCTCGAGGAGGCATGTTCTAATCCCTAGTTTAAGTCAGTTATTTAACCCCAATGTTACAACATACACATAAAACCGTACATTATATTACAACATGCTCAACTACAGTCATCTTAAGTAAAAGTGCATAACTTTTCAACAACATACATATCTCATAGAATTATTATTCAATTAATTTTTTTTAAACAAACTAACGTACCTAGTGGTGATGATATCGTTGCTGCTTGGCCATGGATACTAAATTATGACTCATTAAGCTTACGATGTAAGCGGTCTACAGAATGCCAACCTGGGCTCTGATACCAACTGTAACGACCCTACTTAAGAACTAACCTTAAGACTGTTACTTCATGCATACATAAATACTCTTACATAAATTTCCATAGTGAAATATAATACTTAAAAGAAATTTCAAAATTTTAAAATCTTTTAGTTGGGATCTCAAGAAAAAACTTATCAAAAGACACATCAAAGAAAAATTTGCGAGTCTACAAAAAAACATAAACGAATCGATAGAAGTTCATTAAAATCATGTAGACTTGTCCATGGCCACATAACCTCGGTCGTCAACCACCATGCACAATATGTTCGTTACCTGAAAAATGTTAACAAAATGGATCGAGTATTTTTAATAAATACCCAGTAAGTGATCCAACCTACAGTGGTCAGACTTATAAAGACATTCATTCATGCAAATTCATGGTATAAGTTTTTGGGACCTATTACTCAATGGTTGGCAATATATTGTACTTTTGATGTCGAATGAGCAACAACCTTATCCCACCATGGTGTCATCTCACTTTGGATACAAGTGTTAAGGCCTTGATTTAATTGGAGGCATCCGACTACATCTAATGCTAGATGACATTCATTAAGCACAGCCAGATCCCGACCAACACCAACCCCTTAGGTGTGGGAGGCAATTGTCATCCTCTTAAAAATAATGGTTCTATGGTTCATGCAAGGTCCCACACACATACGATATGAATTCTCAATATCATACATCATGCATGTTGTCCACACTACTCAGTATAAACATATCATATTTCAGCAAATAATTCTCAAACATGCTAATACATGTAGTAGAATATCACATAAACACATCAAGGTCATATATGAAAGTATGCTAGAACACTTATCATGGTTAATAATACATACATGACATATTATACTATTCATAGAGATATCTTATACATACTTGTATTGAAACATACATACGCATACATCATCCAACTGAAGCCCTTCACGGGTCTGTAAGTGGAATCAATCACCTCTAATGAGTTCTAAACTTCTCTAATGAGTCGGTCAAGGTCACACGGTCAACCTAAGTCAAACATGAAAATTCACTTTAAAAACTCAACTTAATCTAGCTTTTAACGAATTTTGAGGCTAGTTGTAGGGATAACAAACTGCTATGAGCTTACTATTTAAGGAAATCGCCCGATGAGCCGTCACACGCGCCGCCACGCACTGCCAGATTTTGACTCACGGACCACCGGATCTAAAACTTCAGGACACCATGAATCCAATGTTGCCGACCATGCACGACATGGAGCCTCCACACGCCCTAACATGCAGCCTAAATAGTGGCGCATGTACTCCACTCCCCGCCGCGGGCAGTGGCTTTCTCTGGCACGTGTGGCTTCACCTCTTGTCCGTTTGATGTCTCGTTTCCACCAACGTGTAGATCTTGTCCTCGAGGTCCTTTTCCACTCTTTGTTGCCCTAAAAAAACTCTCTTTGGCTGGAAAAGAGGAGAAAACGTGGTTAAAGGACGTACCAAAAAAAACTGAAAAAACAAAACACCAACCAACGCTCTTACCTTCCAAATCTAAAGTTCCTTACTGCCTGTAGCCGCCCACTGACGAAAGTGAGATAAAAACGCTTGATTCGTGATGAAAACGATGAGAAAAAGGCTTTAAAATTCAAGAAACACCTATCCGAGCTTTTGCCGACGATCCCAAGCACCGAACTAAAAATTGGAGCTATTGCTATAGTTGGAGGCTGGTATGGCCGAGAAAGAGAGAGAGAGATCTTTAGAGAGGGAAGGGAGGCATGAGTGAGAGAGAGAGAGATTTTTTTTTCTTTTGGAAAAAAAAATTCAAGGGTGGTTAGGGCTCATCTTATTCTTATATAGGTTACAACTTAGAACCCCAACCCTAATCGTAACCTCCTCTTAGATTAATTACAAAAATGCCACCAAGAGAAATAATTTTTTTTTTTTAAAATTAACTTAATTAATTAACAGAGAATAAAAATTACGATATCCTACAAAACTAATTATTAAGGCCCCATTTGGGAACAATTTTATTTTTTATTTTTTGTTTTTGAAATTTATGCTTGTTTCTTCTCAAATTTCTAATTATGGTTTTCACATTTGATAAAGAAACACTTTTTTTTTTTGAAAAGCGATAAAGAAACACTTGAATTCCTAGCCAAATTCTAAAAATAAAAATAAGTTTTTGCAAACTATTTTTTCTAGTTTTCAAAATTTGGCTTGTTTTTTGAAAAATGAGTAGAAAGTAGATAACCAAACGTATAAATTCATAGGTAGAGGTAATATTTATAAGCTTAATTTTTAAAAATCAAATGGTTATCAAATAGAGCCTAAACATTTGGATGTTGTTGGTATTATTATTTTTTATTATTTTTATCTGCGTGTTAGAAAATTGTTACTAATTATGATAATTATTATTTTGGTAATGTAAAAAATCAAAATGTTTTTTTCTAATTAAAGACTATACTAGTTTTTGTTCAAAAATAATATTAAACTATTTTTTATGAGTAATTATAATATAATTTATTCTAATTAAATATTATTTATTATATTTCTAAATTTTTATTTTACATATGGTATTTTAGTAAAAGATTCTAAATATTTAATGTCAATATAACTATTTACTTATCTTTATAATTTTCAATATCAAAGCTACTCAAAGTTGAATGTCTCACCTGCCCTCATGCTCGATCATAAAACTTCCTATTGAACGCCGAATAATAACATCATTTAGTTACTATAATTTGATATACATGTTTCGTAAATTTTAATGATAAATAAAATGTTTGTTTAGTAAATTAAAAGTAACAATTTATTATCAAACATAAAAATTAATATAATACATATTCTAAAAAATATATAATAGATATTCCAAAAAATATATTAAATTAAAATTACATTTTTTTAATTTACCATTTTTGTTTGAATTTGTTTTGAAAGTTGAAATCAAATTATTATTATTTAAGGAATAACAAATAAATAAATTAATTTGAAATCTATTATGATTCCAAATTACTTCAAATCTCATAAAATCAACAAATAAATTTTAAGTTTATTTTAATTGGAATGAAAAAGTAAATAATAAAATAAATATATTTCTACAAATATGGAGTATAAAGTTAATAATTATATAAAAATAATATAATTCAAATTAAAGTCAAGCTTAAATGTAATGTAAAATCCAATAAGAAAAAGTCAAGCTTATGATTTATTTGAAAGAAAATGAAAAGTTGTGACATATTTTCAATTACATATTAAATTTATGTTATGGAGCTAAATGTCTCTAAATTATTTTTTTTCCCTTTTAATCTATGTTTTTATTATTGTTTTGTCTTTTTCTAAATTACTTTTTTGATATTGAATTTAAATATATATATTTTCAAGATTTTGAATCAAAATAAATAAATTTATAAAAAATATAAACATAGATTAAATATTAGAAAATATATAGTATTTATTAATTTATTATGAAGATAAACATAAATTGTATATAAGTTTAAAGATGATAGAACAATAAAAGTATATTTGAAATAAAGTTTCAAAGTTAAATATAATTAACAAAGAAAATGACTACATCAAAAAGTTGGCCTAATTAAGGTCCCTAATTCTCTCAGAATCAATGATTCAAATCTTTTTAATTTAAAGAATGACAAAAAATTTACATTTCTAGAATAAGCATAGAGTAAATGAATGTTTAAAGAGGGATAGAAAGAATTTATTTTTATTTTTTGTTAAATCCCTCTTGAATAGACAGTAGGTTATAAATATATGATACACATTTTCTAGATTTGGTGAGTCTATTTCGTGTTTGGATCATATTTTTACTAAATATCTATGAATAATTATTTAATTTTTAATTAAAAATTTTGGATCAAAATTTAAATTTAAATAGAGATTACATAAAAAAAAATATCTCAATCTTTAAATTTCTAATTTTGCATCATTACATATAAAATTTTAAATAAAGAAATAATATTAATATCAAGCATTTTATTTAATATTTTTTTAAGTACAATATCAATCATTTTAATAATTAAAAAAATCATTCTTTTTTTAGTCTCACACTCTCACACGTTCTCGTAAAGTTTTCCACCTCTTTTTCCATTGCCGCCATTCAATTCAACCCTTTTTTTTCCTTCATTTTCTTCTAGCCTCCATTACTTCTACTCGTTTATCTTATTTGGAGAGATTTTGCCAGTAAGTTTTCTTTTTGCATGATTAGTATGTTTCAATTCTTTTTAAATGTAATTTTTTTAGGTTGTTGCAATTTAGGGTGTACTGGATGTTCTGCACATTTTGGTACGCTCCCTTTCTCGATACATCCTGGTAGTACAAAGATGTACCAAGACCTGAAGCAGCCCTACTGGTGGAATAACATGAAGAGGCATGTGGCAGAGTTTGTTAGTAAGTGTCTAGTGTGCCAACAGGTGAAGGCAC
>JAOANK020331541.1:0-14522 GCA_026257165.2 Telfairia occidentalis
TCAATAACAACTTTATTGACAATAGAATGTGTTTACAAGCCATTCGAGTTTTAGGACATACACACCCAACATTTTTAATATTATTATTTGTTGTGATGGGCGAAAGCTCTTGTTTTCCTCCTAAAACATTAATAGACAAACTCGTTTGGTAATCTTGTGTTTTGCATAGCTAACTAAAAAAGATACAAACTAAATAAAATGCATAGTCAAACTAAGCTTTAATTTGTGATTAGCTTTTTGCAATAGTTTGTGTAGTAGGTATGGCCCCATTTGGGCTTACGTAAGCGGGTTCAGGTGCATGGTTGACGCCAAAGTCTTTTGTACAGCTCGTTTATAGGAATTGTGGGACTAAGATTTTTATTTGCAAATTTTGATTCTGAGGGCCACAATCCGTACAACCTATCTATGGGAAGTATAACTTAAGGTGCTCGATATTCCAAGGATGCTTTAGAGTTTGTCCTGAGCTGTCTTCCAGTTGATATGTGTCAGGTTGCACAACCTTCTTGATTTTGTAAGGTCCATCCCAATTGGCCTTGATGGGTCATCACAGGTGGTTTTTGTTGTTGAGCATAACTCGCCTAAAGACAAGACGACCTAGTGGAATCATCGTGTCTTGACTTTATCGTTGTAGTACCTAGCTGTCTTATTTTGGTATAACTCACAGTTGAGCTATTTTATAGTACTACTCCAGGAGGTCTAGGTTCAATAGTAGTCATCATTGTTTGCTTGAGGATTGAAATGTTTGACTGTAAGGGAGGCTAATTTGATATCCACAAGGCCAACCCCTAGTTTTGAATGCCAAAAATGTAGTTACGCCCATAGATGTTTGTGTGTAGTGCGATAGGCCCACAACACTTGTGGCAACTCTTCTACCTAGAGGCCCTTCAATCTTTCTAGTTTGACTTTTAATGTTTTCTTAATTATCTTGTTGATGGCTTTAACTTGGTTGTTTGTCTGAGGGTTAGTTGGCAAGATATGTAGGTGGCGGATGCCGAACTCATCACAAGAATCTTTGAAATTGGCATTGTCGAACCTCTTGCCATTGTCAAATATGATCGTGTAGGGTATTTAGACCCAACAAACCATGTTTCACCAAACAAAATTGGTTACCTTTTGCTCGTTGATGGTTGCTAGGGGCTAGGCTTCGACCCACTTTGTAAAATAGTCCACAACAACAAACTGCAAAGTTGGTCTGTCCCTTTCCCATCGACAATAGTTTGATAAGGTTTATCCTCCATTAATCGAATGACCAAGATCTTGCCATACGACTAAGATCTTTGGGGGGTTGCCTATGGACTCTAGCTGTTATCTGACATATTTTGCATCTTTGGGCAGCCACATTTGCCAGTGTAGGTCAATAATAACCCTGTAGGAGAATTTTGGTAGTTGATGATCATTTACCCACGTGGTTGCCATAAATACCTTCATGGTTTTCTCGAATTATCTATACGACCTCATTGGACCTCACAAATTTGAGAAGTGGAATAGAGAAAACTTGTTTGTATAAGATTTCGTTTACAAGCTGGTATCCAGCCGCTTGACGGCAAAAGCATCGGGCCTTGACTTTGTCCTCTAGTTTAATGCCCTCCTTTAGGAATAGGACAATCAGATTGATCCATGTGTTTTGAGGGTTTGGCCAAGTTCCATCAGCTCGACTTCGTCAAGGTTGAGTTCAGAAGTATTCTACAAGCATAGTCTGTGTGATATCTATCTCGTAAGCAGAGGTGAGTCGAGCTAACGCCTTTGAATTGACGTTCTTCGACTTAGGCACTTGCTCTAGGCAGGAGCTAGAAAATTTCCCTAAGTGAGAATGCCATACGCTCGTCATTGGCTTGGTACTCATCTATTATATGGTTCAATGTGAGTTGTGAATCACTATATATAATGAGATCGTTGGCTGTTATAGCCTTTTCCAAACGTAAGTTGGCTAGGAGAGCCTCATATTCAGTTTCGTTGTTTGACATTCTATACTAGACATGTAGCACGAGCTCATGCCAGCTTCTATTAGAGAAGATGAGGAGCATGCATACCCGCATCCCTGGTCGTTGGCCGATCCGTCTGCATATAGTGTCTAGTGTGGAGTTTTTTGTTCTCCCTCTAAGGGTTGTGCCACGGGGATCGTCGAGGTGAGTTCTGCAATAAATCTACCACAACTTGGCCTTTGACGATGTTGCCCACTATAGCAGATGTCATATTCGCTTAACTCGATTGCCCATTTCATTAGCCATCTTGAAGCGTTAGGCTTTTGAAAAACTTGACGAAGTGGGTAGTTCGTCAGCACAGTGACCTTATGAGCTTGAAAGTATGGTCGTAGCTTCCTCGCCGAGGTCATAAGCACTAGCGTGAGTTTTTTAATTTTCTAATATCGAGTCTCAACGTCTAGGAGTGCCTCACAGAAGAAGTATACCAAAATGTACTTTCTGCCATCCTCTTTAATCAATATTAAGCTTACGACATGCCCTGACATGAGTAGGTAAAGCTTCAGCTCGCTGCCAGGTACAAGTTTTGTCAGAAGAGGAAACGATATAAGGTAGGCTTTGAACTCCAAAAAGGATGCTTCACATTCAAGTGTCCACTCAAACTTTCATCGCTTCCACAAAATTTTGAAGAATGAGAGGCACCTGTTAGTAGACTTGGACATGAAATGGTTAGTGTCGTTATTTTTCTGTTTAGGCTCTGTAGTAATTTTAACGTCTTTGGAGATAACATTTCTAGGATAACTTTCACTTTTTCAAGGTTGGCTTTGATCCCTTACTAATGCACCATGAAGCTAAGAAATTTCCCTAAGGTAACTTAAAAGGCGTATTTGAGGGATTGAGGTCCATTTCATACTGACATAGGATGTTAAATGTCTCGATGAGGTTTGTCTCGTTCTGGCTAGAGCGGTGGCTCTTAGCCAGCATGTCATCATATAAACCTCGATGTTTCGTCCTATTTTCTTGGCAAACATGTTATTCAACAACATTGGTATGTTGCCCCTGCATTCTTCCGTTCGAAAGGCATTGCCTTGTAACAATAGAGGCCCTGATTAGTAATGAAGGATGTATGCTCCTGATTTGGTTCGTGCATCAAGATTTTGTTGTAGCCTAAGTAGGCCTTTATAAATGTTAGCATTTTGTGGCCAGCCGTAGCATCAACGAGCTAGTCTACACAGGAATGATAACACACAAAATGTGTTATCCTTAGGCTTCATTTTAGCTAGTCTTGTGGTTTAATTTTGCAGCTTTCACAACGTTATTTGTAAATTTGTAAGAACCGAGCATTATTTGGTGAAAATAGGAATTTAGAGCTGTTTTAGTTGAAAAACGAGCCTAAAAAAGCAAAATTGGCCAAGGAATGAACAAATGAGTCTAAAAAAACTATTGACCCAAGGGTGCAACGTCTCAACGTCAAGCTAGGACGTTGAGATGCCCAAATGATTAAAAGAGAGGTGCCGTTGCATGTGCGCATGCACGTGTGAGAAGAGATAGCATTGCCCAAACGTTGATGCACACATCGTACGCACGCGCGCACAAGCTTGAAGAGAAGGTGGCATCGAGACGCCGCCTGGACGTTGAGATGCCCATGCCGCACATGCCACGCATGTGCCTGCCTCAGCCTGACATATACTAGATGATGAACGGTGTTGAGACGTCGTCAAGGTGTCTCAATGCCATTAGTTGCCGTACGCGCACTTGCATCCTTGCCCATTTTGCTCTTGAAGTAACGTTGAGACACTACTCCAAGCGTCCCAACTCTACCACTTGGTTCACCTTATGCAATGCCTTGGCCACGCTCGTTTTGAGCTAAATGAGGGCAGTGTAAACACGCCGCCCCTAGCATCTCAACATTGCGGCCAAAATCAATGTTAAAAGACATTTTTCTTGTGTGATTTTAAGGAAGCCATTTGGAAAGAAGAAGCTACGATTTTTGATAGCACTCTAAAAACTGCTATTTTAGTGCCTAAATTATAAAAATTTTGTGGGATTTTATGTGTACTTTGATGCATTTATTGATGATTTTGTAGGAACTGAGTATTTCGAGGAGAAAATAAAGATTTGGGTTAGTTCGGGTGAAAAACGGGCCCAAGATGAGCTAAAATGACCAAGTAAGGAAGAAACGGGGCCCAAATTAGTGCATACCCGAGGGGCAGCGTTGAGACACTATCCTTAGGCATCTCAACGCCCAATTCTAGAAAATCAAGAATTTGAGGTGACCAACGTCAAGACGCTATTGAATAGTGCCCTAAGGCTGCCCAGCCCCGCACACAGCTCTTGCATCAGCCACGCCCGAGCACACACATCGGTGAGCGCGCATCTACGTGCCCCCAGTAGAGCATCCGTACGCCCCTCAACGCTGTCGACCCGTGCCTCCTTTGTACAGAGCGCGCCCTGCCCTCTAATGCACATAAGTCGCATCGAGAGACTGTTCACAGCGTCTCAATGCTGTTGATTTTTTACTAAGCCCAAAACGTGCATTTTGATTAGTTGACTTAGGACCAGCGCCTCGACGCTATCGACAAATTAGTATAAAGTCATATTTTCGCGATTAGAGCTGGAGAGCTCAGTTTTTGGTGGGATTTTTTTACAGAACTCGAGGGAGAAATCTGTGGGCAAATATTCTGGAGCTTTGGGAGGCTTAGGAGTCCTCGAGATCGAGTTTCCATGCCTCGAGAAGCATGTCTATGGTGGAAACGACATGGATTTCATCTAGCAGTGCCCTCTTTTTTTCCCCTCTCTGTTTATGCATATTTTTACTAATTTTCTAGGCTGTTATTGATGTATTCCAGTAGCTAAACTCATAAGTTTTAGGGTATTGGTGTAATGAATATTTGGGATTTATTGCTTTTCTTATGGGAATGAAATTTATTGCTTTTTCTGCTAATTTTTTAGCTTTAATGTCTTTGCATTCACTTGGCCATTGGATGTGTGTGTGCTGTTCTTATTATCTTGCTCGAGAGAGAGGGTAGTAAAATGAAGGATAGATAGACATGCATGTGCAGCGTAGCTAACCAACATTCGTTAACTAACGGGTCATTCCACTAAAGCCCGTAGCTACACTCTTCTCACTATAAATATATTTATGTCCATTTGATAAAATCATGATTAGTAATTCGAACCTTCACAGGTTGTTCGTAATCTCAGTTGGATCAAATTACCATTTTACCCCTAGATTACCTCTTGTTTCTTAAGTACCACTGGCCCTTTAATGAACAACTTGGTTTGTGGTCCAACCACCAAACTGATTTCCTCTCGGTCCAATGAGAGGGTGGGGCCCCTTGTTCAAGAGCTGGAATCAGTAGTTAAGGGAACCACCTCTCTATTATCCCTAAAGTCGGTAGGAGTGAATTTCATCTTGCAGGACTGTGTCCCTAGCTATCTATCCGATGTTACCTTTGGAATGAGAGGCATATTTAGCAGGTGCTGTTGAGCCTCTCTCACCCATGCAGATCTAAGGATAATCCCTAATAAATAGGAGTTCATAGTTAGCTCAGGATTAAGATCGAGTTATATAGGTCATTAGATTGAAATTAGTCAGTGTTTATAAGTAAACGGTGTTATAAAGAAACAATGACTATTTCGCGGTCCGGTCTTATGCAAACTCGTTGCATAGGACACCCCCACTCGCATGTCTCCACATGAACGACTCAGGATCACATCGTTTGTGTCATATACAAAGTGGGTCGCATCCAATAGTGTCCCTAGGATGAGGTATCCACCCAAATCCTTATACAATAGACTATTTTGACTATTTAGTCGAACTTGATCCACTTTTATGTCTCTACATAAAGTTCAAGTACTCATAGTATAGCCATGAGTTCTTAGTTTATTTGATTTATAGAGTTATACTTAATCGTTTACTTTATTCAATAACAACTTTACTGAATAACGTCAATAACCACTTTATTGATAATAGAGTATGTTTACAAGCCATGAGTTTTAGGACATAAAAACCCAACATAAAATTAGACCAAGGAAAATAGACGACAATTTTTCTATGCACTAGAATATAGGAAAGTTCGTGAGGTCCGAGATAGGTCTTTTTATGCCGCTTTTAAATTCTTGTTGCGAGAGATCAAATAAGAAGTTAATTACGAGAGTTGGTCAACCTCGATAGGGGAAAACCTGGATTAATTAACCTTAGACCTAGAAAAAGTGTAATAAACTGCATCCCACGAGTTAATTGATTGCCTAAATATTTCATTCACCAAGCCAACACCCTAGAACCTCATTTCCTCTCGATTTATTCACCAGTACCGTGTATCTTTTATTGCTTTCTTTTATTCTAGAAATTATTGCATGAAGTTAAGACCCCTAGATAAAACCAAAAGTATTTATTGATAACTAGGAAAATTAAAGAACACGATTCCTTGAGGACGATACTCGGCCTTTTTGGGCCTTTCTTTCTACGATTGACCGGTACACTTGCGATGATGCATTGTTAGGTGCGATCACATTTGCTGTTGGATTTTTCAAAGAAGAGGGAGCTTTCCATGGAGCCTCTAGAGCGATCTGAGGCTTGAGACTACAGGCGTCACGACAGAAACAAGTGTGGCATGCATCTTTGGAGTTTTCTTTTTTCCCTTTTGAACTTAGTGGTTATTTGTAGTCATTTTGAGGGAGTCTTTGTTTATATTGTGAATTTGAGTAGCGGACTACGCCATAGATTATTTTGTAACGCTTTGTGACGTTTTTATGCTTTGTTTAATGTTACAGACTATTTTTACCTTGTTGCTCTTCATTTATGCATTTGTATGCCTAATGTTTTTCATATCCTAATCAAAGATTAAACTAATTGATTGATTTAAGTTTTAGCTCGAGAGAGTAAAATTTAGATTAGATTATCAAATGCATGACTGTTGTAAACCATCGTGTGAGAGTGGAGGTTTACTAATAGAGGCATAAACTATTATCTCTAGGGGGATTATTTGTGAACCGTGATGACAAGTAGGATTGCCTTGAGCTCGAGAGAGGAAGGAAGGGATCACAATAGTTCTTCTAATGGGTGATCGTTAATGAGAAATTTGTAATGCCTTTTTAGTGTGTGGTTAACATACCAAAAGGTGGAGTCTGCATGTTAGTGAGAGGCTAGATGAGCTTGAGAGAAGAAGCTGAACGTTAGATTAATCCGAGCTTATGATTGCTACACGATTTAATAGTTTGTTGTGTTAATAAAGTGTATTGTCCAAGGCATGAAATTTGGTTCTAAGGCACCCTCATCTTATGTCACCTTTAGTGAATTAGGAATAGGAGTAGTGTAATTTGCTTTTTATCTTATTTTTTGGTTCCCTAGATAAAATGAGGTATGAGTAACTACGGTAATTAATCAAACTAGAAATCCAATCCTGAGGTTGACACTCGATATTCAATTCCACTTTACTAAAACTGACCTGTACACTTGCTGTAACACAATGCTAGGATCAAGTTTTTGGTGCCATTGCCGAGGATTGGCGAGTATTTAGTTTGATTAATATCGTGGAGAAAATATCGAGTCTTAATCTAGGGTGCATGTTTACTTTTTCTTGTTTTTTGGTCGGATTAGATCCTAGTTAACTAGATTCGCCGCCCATGTTTTCTATCCCTTTTCCCTTATTTTTTTCTTTGTTTTCTTTGTAGTAGTTGAGTGCCAGAAATCTAGTTCCATGTGCTAAACCTCAATCTTTTGGGACATCTTCTTCCTTCCATTTTGAATGTCATTAAGGACCTTATCTCTTCTATCTAGATAGTATTATCTACACGATTCTTATTTAATTGTCCTTGCACGCTTAGTGATTTATACATTGAAGACAATGTATGTTTTAAGTTTGGGAATGGGTGCTTTGTGAGTCCTGATTAGTCTGGGCAATTTTGAGCTTAATTTTTTCATTTTTTTTGACTAAATTGTTATTATGCTCTGAACTGCAAGGGAATTCCTCTATCCATGTTGTTGATAAGGACAGTCTATGATTTGCTCTAACTGGTCTGTTGTGTGTGATTGTGGAAATGGGATGACATCATTCATAGTTGGGTTATTTCAAATCCTTCTTGGAGTTCCTTTTCTATTGAGCACGTAGCCCTCTTGTCTAAGGTTCTGAAAGTTTAGGGTGTCTTTAGTGGAATTATTTCTCTGAGGAAGTCTCTAAAAAAGTTGTGGTTCTGTTTAAGTATTTCATATGCATGTCTAGTATTTGTGTGCTAAAAAAAGGGAATGAAGTGAAGAGGATTACTCCTCCTTTCTTTGGGCATTAGTAAATGGATAAGGCCGATGAATATGCAAAAAGAAAGTGAGTAAGCCTTAGCCCTTGGATAGATGTATTACTTATAGTTGGATATCCAACACCTAGGAAGTGAGGATAAGCCAAAATGAAGGTGATACATCTTGAATCTATTCCCCTTCTAACAAAAGAAAAGAGAAAAAGAGAAGGGATAGATGTGTTGCTCGTAGTTGGATACTCAGCACCTAAGAAGTGGGGGTAAGACAGGACTAAGGTGACACATCTTCCTCTTCTTTTATAATGAGAGAAAAGAAAGAAAAAGAAAGAAAAGGAAAAAAAATAAGAAAATAATTCTCTCAAAACTCTAGTTTTGCATTTGATTCACTTAGCTTTTCCCTAGGTTGAAGTAGGAGAGCCTAGGGAGGTTTTTCTAAAGTCACCTGGGCTTATAAGAGCTAAGATTAGATTGGCTGCACCACACACACACATGAGGGATGAAGAGAATTGGCCTAGAAATCTCTCGGTGATAGAGTGTGTTTGAAAGTTTCTATGATTTTACCTACTTGTTTATTATAGCATTGAGACTTGAATTAATCGCATGTGTTGAGGAGTTTCCTTATTTTGTTTAGTGTTGTATTTTAATTTTGTTTAGGACTAGCAAAAGATTAAGTTTGAGGGTGTTTGATAGCACACAAAATGTGTTATCCTTATACTTCATTTTAGATAATTTTGTGGTTAAATTTCGGAGCTTTCACGAGTTTATCTATCAATTTATAAGAACCAAGCATTATTAATAGATAAATGTTGTTGCGCACGCCATGTGTCACGGTCACAACTTTTCGAACCGTACGACACCATAATCTTACCCCGATTATTGCCAGCCTTAAGGCTAACTCTATCCCCAACATTTTTTTGGTGAGTCATTTAACGCTGCCGGACCAAAGGGGAGGTTCTTTCTTCCTTGATCGAGCTTCTCTAATCTTGCATCACGGTGTCATCTTGAACGTTCACCAGACTACCCACAACCAAGAGCTCCTGTTCACCATTGACGTAGTCACACAAGTGAAGGTTCGCACTGTTGGGTTTTTATGTCCTAAAACTCATTGGCATGTAAACATATTCTGTCATCAATAAAGTAGTTATTGAAGTTATTCAGTAAAAATGTTATTGAATTACATATAACTCTATAAATCCAATAAACTAAGAACTAGTGGCTATAACATGAATACTTAAACTTTATGTGGAGTCATAAAAGTGGATCAGGTTTAAGTAAATAGCAAAAACGGTTTATAGTATACGGATTAGGCTGGGTACCTTCTCCTGAGACACTATGAAACGTGACCCACTTTGTATATGATACAAATGATGTGATCCTAAATCGTTCATGTGGAGACATACGAGTGGGGGTGTTCTATGCAATGAGTTTGCATATGACTGGACTGTGAAATAGTCACTGTTTCTTTATAACACCATTCACTAAAAACACTGACTAATTTCAATATGATGACCTAGGTAACTTGATCTTATTCCTGAGCTAACTATGAACTCCTGTTTATTCGGGATTATCCTTTGATATGCATGGGTGAGAGAGGCCCAACAACGCCTGCTCAATATGCCTCCCATTTCAGGGGTAAGACCGGGTAGATAGCTGGGGACATAGTCCTGGAAGATGGAATTCACTCCTACCTGACTCGAGGGATAGTGGAGAGGTTGTTCCCTTAAGGACTGATTCCAGGTCTTGAACGAGGGGCTCTACCCTCTCATTTGCCCGAGAGGGAGTTTGATTTGGTGGTTAGACCACAAACCAAGTTATTCATTAAAGGGATCAATGGTACTTAAGGAACAAGAGGTAACTTAGGGGTAAAATGGTAATTGACCCAGCTGAGGTTACGAACAACTTGTGAAGGATCGACTTACTGATCATGGTTATATCAAATGGACAAAAATATATCTATAGGGAGGAGAGTGCAGCTACGAGCTTTAGTGGAGTGACCCGTTAGTTAACGAATGTTGGTTAGCTAGTGTTGTCTTCAAAGATATGCGATGGATATGCTTCAACAATGCAAAATAATATTGAAAATGAAAACAATGAATGCTCAAGTATAAGCAATCGAACAAGTAATAAAGAGTATGTATTCCGAGATATCGTCTCCACACGGATTGTTCAGTTGGAGATCTTACTGCTATGCTTTTTATCAGTTAATAGATATATGCTGAGTGAACGAAAAAGTTGGGAGGGGAGAAAATCACTTTGAATGGGTTATTAAAAAGCGAAATGGCAAGAATTCTAGTTAAACAATTGTTGGAATGTAAAACTGGGTAGTTGGTGTTGATTCATGTAATTATGCGTCACAATGCCGCAGCATTATCTGTGATGAGCTACCCTATTCTGTACACAAGTCATTCTACATGTTCACTCCGTCGAGCATAATATGCTAATAAATGAATCATGGTTATGTCTAACTTCATGCTTCAAGACCTTTCCACCCACCTATTGTCTTATACATTTGTCATTATGTCTAATGTTTCAACGATGTGAGGTTAAATCACATCTTCTATATCCCCGTTTCTGATTTCGGCTAACACTTTACCTGTCAGCAAGTGCATTAGCTATCTAAAGCTATCGGCGGCCAACTGGGTAGCTTACGACTACAGTATTTCAAAAAGAAAGGAACAAAAGTAGAGCAAACTCCATTTCACAGATTCAGCTATAGCAAAGCTCAACACAATTCATTCATCACCCACTACCCAAAAAGGGATTTAGCTACTATCCATCTCAAAATAGAACAGCCAATACACAAACGATTCTACCTTCATACGAATTGAACACAAGAAAATGAATTCAACAAAATAGAATGTTGCAGTAAAACATCATTCCAAAACAGTAGACTAACAAAATACGTAAAGGATATATAAATGAGGGGTTGAGCTCAGGCACAGTTTAGCAGCAGAAATCAAGGAGAAGAACTCTTCTTCTATTGCCCTCCTTTGCCTCTCGATTTTCTTCCATTTCTCTCTTACCCGCCTCCTTTCTTTATGTGCTGATCGTTGCCCTAAAATAGCGCGCCTGAGGAATGACTATCATGTCCCCCAACATTCTAGAACATGTGGAGATGTCATACCGTGCGCCCTTCAAGAAAGCTACACGTGTTTTGCAGACAGTGTTCGTACACTCTAATTTCTAGGAGTGTTTGCTTGCCACGATGCTGCAGCAATCTCCAAGCAAAATTGCTACCACGTTGTTTTTGCAAACTGGCTTAATCCCATGATGTTGTGTTTCTCTGTTGTCTTCTCTTACTTAGCACATGCCCATCTATGACCTGCAAGTCAGTAGTTGCATTAAATAAGCCTACATAGCATTGCAACACCTTAATGTGAATACTTTTATAGCATAATTTTAGTTAAATACCCAATATTAGAGGTATAATGACCCTCTTTTGAAGAGTTATCACACCCCAAGCTTGGATATTTGCTTGTCCTCAAGCAAAACATGAAGAGATCAACCACTCCCCAAATTTCACAGCCCTAGCTTATAAGTCGTTCCAGTTTTCAAGGGCATTATTTCTTTGCATTCTGCACTTTCTCGTTGCCCCACTCCCTACCCACATCAGTGACTTACATCCAGCTAGCCGTCTTTAAGACTCCAAACTAAATCTTGAGCTGCATTCGTTTCTCTCTTTTTCCTATTCCGAGGCTTTGGCTTCCATCTCCTTCCACAATGTTTTATCACTTGCTTGCTGAGACTCAAGACTTTTACACTTAAGGGCGAAGATTGTCTTGTGCTATAAATGCTATAGCATTGAGTGAACTTCCCTTTCTCTCTTTTTCTCTTTTTTTTTTTTTTACATAGATGAAAAGGGTAATTTGTGACCTTCATTTTGGCTTATCCCCACTTCCTAGGCGCTGAATATCCAACTACAAGCAACCAATTAAGAAGAGTCAGGTGTATCACCTTCTTTCTGGCTTATCCCCGCTTTCTAGGCGCTGAATATCCAATTATCGTCATTGATAGCCCTCTGAATCCCAAAGACTGGACTAGGGCAAACAAAATTGGGGAACCGTAATGCAAATATAATCTAGATGTTAAGTAGAGAAAACAAGTGAACCAAATTCATTCATCACAAGGGACAATACAAAAATTTAAAAACAGCAAAGCAAATTTAAAAATAGTGAAGATGCACACAAGAATTTCCAGTAGTAAATTTAGGTAGTGGTGGAGGGCGCTTCCCTTATCAGTCGTGCTGTGACGAGGCACTGTCCTCTGAGGGTGCCCCTTTGGATTTAAATGCTGGCAATGGTGGTAAGCGAGCGTTTTTAAGCCGAAATGTGTTGTGCCACACTCAATCGCACTTACGAATATCCCTGACTAAATGCTTTTGGCACTTGTCGATTCGATTCATCTCTGCGACAAGAGGCTCCAGCAAATTTGACATTGCTGCAGCACAGAGTTCAGGATACTTACTGAAGTCTGTGGTGGCATCGGTATCATGATGAACAGATGCATGCCTTTCTTTTGCTAGCGCATGGGCATCAACTCCTCATTATATACGCAATATAGTTTGCCAGTCTATGTCGACTTGTTCTGATAAGGTGTCATCCGCATCTTCTAGCGGGACACCAGCTTGTAAGCATAGTTCAGAAATGAGTCGTGGGAAGAAGAGTTTACTTGCCCTTTTCTTTGCGCAGTTCCAGATCTCAACTTCGATTAATTGCCCAATGTTGACTTCAATCCCTCGAAGTATAGCGTAAGTCATGCGTCGTTGGAAGGATACGATTTTTGATGAAGTAAAGCCAAAACGCGGCTTGAGGCGACAACATAGATGGGACTAAAGAGTACACTCCCAACTTCGAGATCTGTCATTCTCCTATTTCATTTTCGACAGCCAATAGAGCTTCCTCCAATTCTTGCTCATTCGACACATAACATAATCGGTTTCCTCGCGAATTATCAGAAGGGGTGAACCCATAAAAGGCATTAATCTCGACAGAAGTAAATTTTACCTTTTTTCCTCGCACTGAAATGCGAGTATGTCCTTATGTGGTTATGTTGGTGTAAAACTCTCGAACCAGCTGGGGGAAACCGAGCTGTGGCTTCTCACAGAAACACTCCCAGTTATTGATTTTTATTATGTCTTCGATGTACTATGAGATGTCAAAAGCTGCAGGTAGTATACCCTTCTCGGCTAAGAATCGCTTGGTCTTCATATTCTTAGCTCTTTTTGCGGCCACATGACTAATATATCGTCAAAATGCTACTTGGCCGACTCCCACTTTATCAGTTCCTTTCTGTACTGCACAATCCTTGGCCATCTTTTCTGCTTTCTTAGAGCACTGCAATTGGTTCATTGTCCATGTCAGGTTCTGTGGTGGTTACAACAACGCCGTGGCGCCTAATGTCACTTCTTGGATTTTTCTTCTTTTTTCTTTGTTTGTTAGTGGCGCTGGCTGAAGGGTTTTCAGTGAGTGGTGTTGAAGGTGAGGTGGCTGCAGGGTTTGGTTCATCCTCACAATTGACTCCTTCTGCTTCTACTTGAGGCTCGTCGCTCACCGTTTTGTGCTGCTCGTTGTCCTGCTCGTCGACGATATCATCAGACCAGTCGTAAATCGGCTCACTCGATGTAGCTTGTTGAGCAGTATCGCTGTCTCCGTCGTCTAGGTTTAGCTCTACAGTTCGACTATCACTGTCTGCCTTCGCCTCACTCTACTTTTTGTTGCTGCCTTCCTCTGGGGCCGTTGCAATCTTCTCTGTAGCTTGCTAAGGTATGTTTTCAGAGACCATCGCAGGGGTTTTCAGCAGTGATTCTTCGTGATCATTTGCTGGAGGGGTAGGAGGAACATCCTCCTATTTCTCTTTACTTTCAACAGCTGAATGTGGAATTTGTGCTCGGGGTGGTTTACTACTAACCCCTTGGTTGAATCGTCGCTTTTTGGGCGACAGTCCCTCTGCTGCCATTGGTCCCTTGTAGCGATTTGCGGTCACCTTACGCTTCTTTTTCTTTTCAGTCTCGGTTGATGGCTGAGGCACAGTTTGCTTTTCAGGAGATTCTACCATGGATACACCACTTTCAGGGGTGTAGGATCGGTGGTAATGCATTGCTTTTCTCGGATTGCTTGTTGCTCGTCATCAGAGGAGGACTCTAACTGCATAGGATTAGAGGCGCTGGTGGCATGATAAATTCGTTCGGATGATCAGATTTTTTTGGCTCCTTCGCCTCTCGTGGATACCATTCTGCCTATCATAAGGAGAGCTTCCTCGAATGGAAGGTGATGGATGTTGGGTATGTATGTCCTAAAACTCGAATGGCTTGTAAACACATTCTATTGTCAATAAAGTTGTTATTGATGTTAT
>JAOANK020331971.1:0-14518 GCA_026257165.2 Telfairia occidentalis
TTTGGCATTCTCAGGTTATCGATCCTCTTAGTATATGGTTTGGAATACATAAGAGAATTTTGAGTAGGCCCACCGTATTGAGCTCTGATAGAGTTCATGATCATATCTTGAAGTTGTTGAACAGATAGTGAAGCAATTGAAGCAGAATGTTGTGATTGATCTTCTTGCATGATGGTCTTCCCCTTATTTCTTATGGCAAGGGTCTGACTCGATTCAACAACATCTCGACTTTCGATTTAATTTTTTAGAGATGCCATTTCTTGATCTCTTTCTTCGATCGCCTTCAATAGCCTGCTAATCTTTCTTTCAACTTCCGCCATTCTTCCTTCTCCAATGGCTGCATCAGTCATCATGATAGACATTACGTAAGAATTTGATGCTTCCTTGAGTTGACGAGGAGAGGGAGGAAGTTTGTCTGAAGAGGAATTTTCTTTGATCAACACACCCTCTTGAGTAGATTTCGTCATGCAGCTTAATATCTTGTTTGCAATGACGGGTGTTTGACTTTCTTCATGCTGAATTTCTTTGGAGCGACGACGTGTGATTGGTCCTGCATAAGAGTTGCTTGAAACATCATTCTTTGAAGAAGCTTCTTTGGAGGCCATCACTGTTCTTGGTGGAGTTTGATTTCTAAATGAGAGAAAGAGATGAGAGGTAGAGATTGTCCCACTGGGCTTGTCAATTTGTTCACACGAGATTTTAGGAGAAATTTATTTCTTGGAAATGCACTTGATTTTATTGAATTTGTGTAGTAGTACAATCTCTAATATATAATCCTCTGATGTTTTCTCTCTACTTTATACTTTACTTCGAGGGCTGATGATCAAAGAAAGAATGTAAGTCGTTGACTTTAGCTTGTTGAAGAATTTTCTCAATCTTTGACTTCTACGTGTTGAAGAATCTTTTAATTCTTCGACTTTTGTTTGGTGAAGAATCTTCTAAGTCTTCGACTTCTGGTTGTTGAAGAACTTTGGCTTTGCGCTTGTTGAAGAACTTCGGCTTCAAGCTTGTTGAGGAGGAAGATCGATTTTTTGAAGTCTTCTAGTCTTCAGCTTCTTTTGAGCTTCAGAAATCTTGGATTTCTTGGGAGTCTTGGATCTTCTTAATTCTGAGTCTTCCTAAATCTTCTAGAGCTTCTGAATTCTCTAAGTCTGAATTCTTCTGAATTCTCCTGTGTTCTCACTGAATTCTGAATGAATGTAAATTAGGTTGAACCCCTCTATTTATAGAGCCTTTGATGGGTCTCATATGGACTTGGGCTTCGGCTTGACTTTTCGGCCGAACTATTAGACTTGAGTTTATTTAAATTTAATTAAGCTCTTTTTAATGGGCTTGAATTATTTGAGTCATCCTAATTCTATTTTAGTAATTTTGTGCTTATTTGATTTTTAACCCATCACATAACCCAATCCATTGGACCAAAATTATGTCAACTAAATAAGTGACATTATTTAATTTTCTAATTTTATATCTTTTCATTTTAATTTTAATTTAAAGACACGTGTGAATTTCTAATTGGTCACGAAATTTATCACTCAACAGTGTCACAGTCCTCTGTTGTATTAACAACATGACAAGTGACGATGTCATAGACATCTTCTTTATCGTCATCTAGAAAGCATTTAAAAAAAAATTATTTTAGAGTTATCGACTATTGGGATTGAACAAAATCTACATTCTCCTCCACGCAAGTTTAAGCTTTCTTGAACTCTTTTTTTCTTTCTTTCGTTGTGGTCTTCTTTGCCTACTATAATTTCGAAATATGCGAGGCTCCTTCTAGGCACAATGTTACTTTCGCTTCTTTCGATGAGTTACGAGAGTCCATCCTTCATTTTCATCTTTGATGGACTCAAATTTGGGCTGAGAGATATTCATTTGCGGTCTTTACTCAAGCCAGACAGTTACCAGCTCTAAAGTCCCAAACTGAATCAAACATGATTCTAAATTATGAAGTGGGCCGGAAGATATTTGGTTGTTAGGACTTCCTGCTATCGTAGCGTGGTTTAGCTGAGCTATCTTGTCGAGACTTAGTTAAATCTTCTTTTCTTTAGCTAATCTCAAAATTAGCTCTTTCAAAACAAAACATTTTTCCACCAAGTGGCTAATGACTCGATGATACTTGCAGTAGCTGCAGTCATTAGTTTTTCCCATCTCCTCTAGCCGCTTACTTTCTGGTAATTCAATAAGTTGATTTTCAAGAAGATGTTCTAACATATTTGGAATGTCTGAATCTGGAAAAGGATAGATCTTCTCTTGTCTTTACTTTGGAGTTAGGTGACGTCTCTCACCTCCATCTAGTCGTCTTTCCATATTTTTTTCTTTTCCCTTCGAAGAAAATTTGAAGGAAGTAGTATTAACCATCATTGATTCTTTGGTAGTACTTTTGGAGGCCTGCTCTGTGCTTTTGACTTCTTTCTTTTCTTTCTTGATGTCAGAAGTGAGAAAATCTTTATTCCCTCTACTAGCAATACTTAGCTTCATATCATGAGCACAAGTTGCTGGCTCCTCAAAAGTACGAGGTTTTATCCCTTGAAGAATATAGAGAAGTCCCCTACGCATACCTTGGATGCACATTTCAATAGCAGATATTTTGATGAGCCGATCTTTGCAATTGAGACTTAGAGCTCTCCAACGGTTGATGTAGTCAACGACTGGTTCACATTTTTGTTGCTTGGTATTGGTGAGCTCCATTATGCTGACAGTTCTCATTATACTGTAAAAATGATTGAGAAATTTTCTTTCAAATTACTCCCAACTATCGATGGTTTCGGGCTCAAGACTAGTGTACCAATCAAAAGTGTTTCCTTTCAGTGTACGGACAAACTTCATAACTAGCTCCTTGGGTACAACATTTTCGGATGTCTCGCCGAAGTGAGCAATGCGTTGCTTTGGATTGCCATGTCCCTCGAATTGTTGGAACTTTGGTGCCTGATATCCATTGGGCATCCTCGGGTTATATATTCTCCTAGTATACGGTTAAGAATACCTGAGAGAGTTCTTAGTCGGTCCACTATATTAAGCTCTAATGGAGTTCATGTTCATATCTAGAGCTTTTGAACAGTGAAGAAAAATGTTGTGACTGATCTTCTTACATGATGGTCTTCTCCTTATTTTTTATCACGGGGTGCGACTCGATTCAACTGCATCCCGAATTTTGATTTGATTTTTTAGAGATGCTATTTCTTGATCTCTTTCTTTGATCGCCTTCAATAGCTTAGTAATATTCCTTTCTATTTCAACCATTCTTTCTTCACCAGTGGCTACATCAGTCATCATGATAGACATTACGTTAGAATTTGATGCTCCCTTGAGTTGACGAGAAGAGGGAGGAAGTTTGTCTGATGAGGAATTTTCTTTAATCAACACATCCTCTTGAGTGGATTTCGTCGTGCGACTTAACATCTTGTTTACAATGACGGGTAGACTTTTTTCATGCTGAATTTTCTTGAAGCAACGACGTGTAACTGGTCCTACGTAAGAGCCGCTTGAAATAGAATTCTTCGAAAGAGCTTCTTTGGAGGCCATCACTTCTCTTGGTGGAGTTTGATTCCTGAATGAGAGAAAGAGATGAGGGGTAGAGATTGTCCCACTAGGCATGCCAATTTGTTCACACGATATTTCCAGAAAAAATTTGTTTCGTGGAAATGAACTTGGTTTTATTGATTTTATGTAGTAATAGAATCTCTAATGTATAATCCTCTTATGCTTTCTCTTTGATTTATACTTTGCTTTCAGGGCTGATGAACTTGTTCTCGAGTCGAGGAAATGTAAGACGTTGACTTTAGCCTGTTGAAAAATCTTCTAAGTCTTTGACTTTCGGTAGTTGAAAAGTCTTCTACGTTTTTGACTTCTGGTTCTTGAAGAATCTTCTAAGTCTTCAACTTCTGATTGATGAAGAACTTCGACTTCAAGCTTGTTGAAGAACTTTGGCTTTAAGCTTGCTGAAGAACTTCGATTTGAGCTTGTTGAGGAACTTCGGCTTCTGACTTTACTTTGTTGAAGAAGAAGATTGATATCTTGAAGTCTTCAAGTCTTCAACTTGTCTTGAGCTTCAGAAGTCTTGGATTTCTTGGGAGTCTTAGATCTCCTGAATTTTGAATCTTAGGAGATCTTCTAGAGCTTTTTAATGAATTTAAATGAGGGAAGACCCCTCTATTTATAGAGATTTTGGTGGATCTCATATGAACTTGGGCTTGGGCTTGACTTTTGGGATGAATCATTAGACTTGAGCTTATTTAAATTTAATTAAGCTATTTTTAATGGGTTTGAATTATTTAGGTCAACGACCCAATTCCATCATGGTCATTTTGAGCTTATTTGGCTTTTAGCCCAACATGTGACACGATCCTTTAGACCAATTTATGCCATAGGACCTTACAATAAATAAGTGACATTATTTAATTTGCCAATTTTATGTTTTTTAATTTTAAGTTAAAGACACGTGTAAATTTGCAATTGGTCACAAAATTTATTATTCAACAATCTTCTTTCTTTTTTTTTTCTTTTTCTTCAATCATCTATAATAAAATTACACTTGCAACAAAGTATATATTAAAATTTTTGCTCTCTTGAAAAAGTATCATTTACTTTTATTTTCAAATAATATAATTTCTCTCTTTCAATTCATATTATTGATAATACTTTAAAAAAATATTCAGGGTTAAAGCTAGGAGGCGAATATTTTATTCGGACATTCATGATATTACATTGACAAGTAAGATTCAAATTCTTTTTAAAGTTTTAGCTCTTATAATTTTTAATTTATGTAATATCTCTTAAATATTTTTTTTATTAATATATATGAAGATTTAACTTTAAATCACTATGGAGAAATATTATACATATATATATATATATATATAAGCAACCATAGAGTCATCATCCTCAGGAAAGAAAAGTAATACTAATTCGGATAAATCTACTATAGAAATAAATTTATGAGGACTACCTGCAGATCTTGGTTTAAGAACTAAGATTTTTTATTACAATTATAATATTTAAGACCAAGTTTAGATAGCGTATTTACTAAAAAAAAATGTCTATCAACCTCAAAATATATTTTTCCATTCAAATTTGGACAGAAATCAAGACGATTTAATCTAGCCTTGTTTAATGAGAATTCTAATTGGTTAGTATACAGTATGTCACAAGATGTTGCATTTTGTTTGGGTTGCTACTTGTTCAAACCATAAGTTGATGCACAATCAAGAGGTGACCATTTTGTTGGTGAAGAGTTATTTTCTAATTGGAAGAAAAAAGAGAAATTGCAAACTCATGTGGGTGGTCCTAATAATGCACATAATCAAACTTGTGGTAAATTTGAGGCTCTTTTGAAACAAAAGAGCCTTAAACTTACCACAAGTTTGATTATGTGCATTATTAGGACAACCCACATGAGTTTGCAATTTGAGGCTCTTTTGAAACAAAAGCAACATATTGAGATCTTTTTTAATAGGATGTTAGACCAAACACAATTTGAGTATCAAACTCCATTAACTGTATCAATTGATTGTGTTCAAAAAGTATATTAAGGCATCTGCGCTACTATCACTAAAGACAATTCCTCAATCTCCCAATCCCATAATTGTTGAACTAAATGAACTATATTGATAGAAATTTGTGTCATTGACATTAAATTCTGGATCCACCCCTAAAAGAGAAGAAGACACTATGGTGTAGAATGCCAATTCAAAGTAGCAACTGGAATTGGGAAATGTCATATACTTTTTTTAAATAGTTATTATATGATCTTACCTGATTCTAACTACCATTCCAAGTTGATCACTAACTAATATTGCCAACTGCATGGAGAGAAGTTGGAATAGAAATGGAACATTGTGTTTTCGCATGAATTTTAAGCTTATGGATGAAAAAAAAAAGGTTTTTTGTTTTTAATTAGTAGTGTTTGGTTAAAATTTGGAAGAGTCTTTTTAACTAATTAAAAATATTTTAATTATAAGAAATGATTTAAAAAATTCTAACAACAGATAAAAAGTAATTAAAGTACTTTTAGATGAAATATTAAATTAATTTTCTTTAAAAAAAAGTACTTATATAATAAGTGATATATATATATATATATATATATATATATTAATATTGTATTTTTAAAAAGTATTTAAAAAAATATTGTAGTTTTCAAACTATTTTCGAAAATATTACAATTTTATTCATAGTCGTCTTTTGAAGAGACGATATTGTCCACATTGACAAAAATTGTCTCTTCAAGAAACAATTTTTCTTATGTTTGGTGTAGTGGCAATGGCTTGAGGCCTTCTGTTGTTCCAACTTTTGGATTTGATTCCCCGGTTTGACACTTCTCAAAATAAACAAAGATTCTTAAAAATATTTCAAATTTCTTTTCTTTTCTTTTCTTAACCAAATTAGTATTTTTTTTTCTTGACTAAATGAATATTTTTTTTTCAAAATAAATTTAAATTTAAATAAATATTATTTAATTAGACATTTCTTCTTTTCTTAGAATAAAATAACTAATATTCTTAAAAACTAAACCAAAAACATAAAGTTTTATTTCAAAATGTAGCCTATAAATTTTAATTTTTGGCCTAAAATTGTTTATAGTATTTAAATTAAAAAAAAAAAAACAGATTCTGAAAAATATTTGAAAATTTTTCCCTTTTCTTTTCTTGATTGAATTTGCATTTTTTTTCCTTTTCTTGACTAAATGAATGTTATTTTTGAAGGTATTGAATCCCAATTGCATAAGCATTTGATCGTTTTTTGTCTTTGAGTTCGAGAAGGGAAAACAAAATTGATTTACCATAAAAGAAGATCAAACGTATTTGGTTTAAAAAAAATACCTGTTGAAGAAGATCTTCCAAGAACACCACTAGTGGGAATCCTCGCTATGTCTCAAGGAGGATTAATTAAGAATTGTGAAATTCCTTTTCGAGAGCATTAATCAAGAGAAAACTTGTGAGAGAGAGATCTATTTTTCTATCGAGAGATCACCGATCCAGGAAGCAAAAGAAAAACCTTTTCCCCCTTTTTGAGACTAAAAATCTCGATAGAGGGGTAACCCCCACGTCTCCACTCCCATGCAAAAAAGCAAGAGAGTTATTTTGTTTTTATTATTATTTAAAATAAAAACTATTAAATCATATTTAATAATTAGTTAATTAAAAATTAATTAATTAATTTCAAAAAGCACGTATTTATGTATTTAAATCCTATTAAAATGCATATCTCTCTTACAACCAATAGTTTTAATTTGAATCCAATTCATATTAATTTAACAATATAGTTTTAATTTGAATCCAATTCATATTAATATTTGAATTTTATCCAAACATTATAATCTCTTATTATATAGTTTTAATTATAAATTATATTTATAATTAACTATATATTATAACGTATCAGAATACATTATACTTTGTATTAAACCTTGTTAATATAAAATTCCCTTTAAGTAATTTGAACAATTCAAATTATTCCAAAATTAACTAATCTTTATCTTACCCTTAGTGAGCTAGCAAGGGGATCTAATGGACCTACAGATTAGAAGTTGCAATGATTCGTGATTAAATTAATCAAACCCTTTAATTAACCAAATCAACCTTCATTAACTGTGGGTCACTCCACTAAAGACCCACGACTGTACTCTTCGCACTGTAGATATATTTCTGTATTCATGGATATAACCAATCATCAATAAGTCGATCCTTCACAAATCACTTGTGACTACAGCTAGGTCAAAATTACTAATTTACCCGTGTAGTTACTTCTTTCTCCTTAAGTCTCACTGATCCTGTAATGAACAAGTTTTTTATGGTCCTCTACCATAAAAAAAATCCCTCTTGGGCCGATAAGAGGGAGGGGCCCCTTGTTCATGACCCGGAGTCAGCACTTAAGAGAGCAATTTATCAACTTTCCCTAAAAGCAGGAAGGAATGGACCCCATCTTGTGTAGTTATGTTCCCAGCTCTCTACTTGGACAAATCCCCAAAATGGTAGGCATATTGAGTCGGTACCATAGGCCACTCTCACCCATACAAATCAAAGGACTACCCTCATAGAAAGAAGTCCATAACTCACTCAAGATTGAGATCGAGTCATTTATTAACATCCTATGAAATGTTAGTCTCTACAATTAACTATGTTATAATGAGAGAATAATCATTTTGCAGTTTGGTCTTGTACAAACTCTTTGTATAAGATACCCCCACTCACATGTCTCCACAAGAACGATTTGGATCAAATCTTTTGTAATAATTATAGAGTGGGTCGTATCTGCAGTGTTACCAAGATAAGACACCCCACTTTATCTATATGTTGCAGAACTTTTAGGTTATTACTCGAACAAGATCCAATTGTATGTCTACTACATACTATTCAAGCAACATTTAATAACCTAGAATCTTAGTTTTTTGGATTGCGTTAAAACGATCTCAATGTCAAATAAAATACCTCTTATTTTATTAAATAAATCTATCGTATACTAATTACAAACTACGAGAGCCCATGAGATTTAGGGAACCAATCCCAATAGATTCAAATTTAGAGGTTTGATAACTCTTAAAATAAGAGTTATGTTGAGCGAAATTGTGGGTGAAAGAAGGGAATTGAGGTTGTAAATTAGAAGCAAAATGGTCATTTCTATGTTAAAAGTTTAAATTGTTGTCACTATAGAAAACATGTTAGTGCAAACATAGTTAATAAGCTTTCGAGCATTCAATGACTAATTTTGTGGATATTTTGTTTCATATGGGAATGGTTGAAGCATTGGCATTTTGATAGAGCAAAATCAAGTAAAAATGTTATGCTAAAGCACCAAGATACTGAACTGGAATTCTTTAATTGAGGTGCACTTAGAGCACGTGAAAAGTCAAATTAAACCAATGAGAAGCTATCCAAGTGGAGGAGATACCCATATCGACCCTTATTTTCCATTTCCAAGTGAGGTATAGAAAGAAGAAGATGATTTGGGATGGGATAAGCTGAGAGGAAAAACCAACTACGAAGGTGGGGAAAGAAGAATAGCAGAAAAGCTAAAGGAGAAGAACCTTTTTGGGAATGAAGACAAGTACCCTCGGCAGCCAATATCCACCAGTCAAACCCTTATTTCTGCCATAACAATTTCTTCTCCTTTATTTCTTCTTGTTGTAACTTTCGAATATTAATATCTCTAATGTTGTTTAATATTAGCAAGGATGAGCTAAATTTTCTTAGGAGAGGATTAGAGGTTGATGATACTATATTGCGATACTTGTCTTTGATAATCTATCCTGGTTTTGTATGTTTAAGGATTAATAGAGAGAAGATTCTAGCCATTTCTCTTCTCTTACTTGTTGCCTTTATTATTGATCGTTTGCTAAAAACCACACTAAATAACCTTAAGAATTAATTCTCGAGCATGTGAGTTGATTAGCAATGACCACTAACTTAGTACTTAATTATAGTTGAGTTAAAAATTGATAGATTAGAATGGAAATTCAATCTGTCTTAGTAGACTTTTCGAAGAAAGCTAAGATCTTAACTAACGGGTTAGAAATGCTTCAGTTTGGTTGCAACATAGTTTTCTAGCAGCCTAACCTTTAATCCAAACCTCTTTATTCTAACAGCTCATTCTTGTAGTTATTTTTTATTAAATTGCCATATAGTTCATGCACACATTTTCTTCTATTAAACCAATTGCTATTGACACAAAAATTCACTTAGAAGAATGCATAAAACACTAGATTAAAGTAGTAATCCCTATAGAGATGACCTTGTTATACTGCAATTCACTAAGTGTACACTAGCACTGTGTTGTGTGATGATTTTGCCTAAGGTTGCACAAGGTAACACCCTACCACCCTTGTTACTGGATGGTCAATGACATCAAGAGAATCCTCAATTTCATATCTTGCAAAAGTTCAATCGCATCGTTATGAGTTGGATGTACTCCTCTCTCACAGAGAATAAATAGCTGAAATCGTCATTAGGTTACCATTTCCTAAGCCCCCAAGGATAAGTTGGGTTTTCTCAAAACCTATTCAAGGAGGCCACAACAATGAAGGACAAAAATTGCAACTCTCACATGCTGATATTCCATCTGAATTTTCTTAGCTTTCACCCACCTTGGTATCTTTGAAACTTCCCACGCCAGCTAACCCAACTTAGAGGTAAGTAGACACCCTCCGCTTCTAACACACGTCCTCAATGCCAAATCTATAACAAAATGGCCATACCACACTCACTTGTTACCATCGTCTGAACCCCCAATATACTACTCCTTAAGCCGTATTTAATACTTTACAACCCACCCACTCAATACACAAAGCCTCAATTCCATCAACTTTTTCCTTTCTTCTTCTACACACGTTGATGAACCATTGAATTTTAAGCAACCCATACATGACTCAAAACATCTCAAATTTACAAAATCCATCTATTTATTTGAGTGGTAAGCAGAGGGTTCTTAGAAATGGTAAATCTCTCGTTATCTCAAATATTAGTTCGGCTTCTTTGCATTCTTTTTTTCTTCTTCGCCTATTTGATTATAATTTGTTTCACATACTCTTCTTCTTTCTCAAAATCTAATCAATATATCAAAGTTTTTCTATAGCAATAATACCCTAGTTCAACTTTTACTCTTCTCATTTTTTTGTGAACGATCTTCTATCCAAGAAAACTCTTCTTTGGGGCCATTTTGACGGCAAAATTTAACAAGTTTCTACTAAATGATGCTAAGTTATTTTTGTCTCTTCTCTTGGCAAGCCACTCGTCTTCCTCTCAACACTTCAAGATGCTAAAAAATTACTAGAATCAAATTTGGATCCCTAGTAACAGAAGCAGATGCATTGAATAGAATTACTAATCACAATGGCAAAACATTTGATTAAAAAGGCTTTATAAAAATATAAGAACAAAATAAGAAGGTTCGAAAAAAAAACTTTACCTTTCTCGGATGGATAAAGGAGAGAAAATGGACTCCACAGGATCTTTCCAACTATATGTCCTCAATCCACGAAACTATGTGTGGGCATGCTTTAAGAGAAAACAAGGAAGAACTCCTTCCTATTGATGTCAATTGGAAGATAGGGAAGATAAAAGTTTCAGGAATATTTTATTTTGTATTCTGTCTATATTTCACCCTAGGGTTTGGCCTATAAGTTCCTTTATATAGACTTTTGGGCCAAAACCTATTAACTCTTAGAATAGAAGTTACTTCCATCCTTACAGTTAACCAAAATAAGGGAAAAAGAGCGTTTAGTCATATCAAAAGAGTAACACTCCATACCTAATTGTTGTTTTAAGTCATTCGCATGCTCATTACATAGCATTTAGTTATATTGCTTAGCAAGTTTAAGTTCTATTATCCCTTACTAATTTAATACTTTGTTTATGTTGCAGCTCACTCATTTTGCATGAGAAAAAGACGAGAGAAAACTATTTTTGAAGCATCTGGAGTTGGAAGGGTGACTATAGTGAGCTGGCACCTCATTACTTAAGTTGGACTTTGACCATGTGAAGAAAACTAAACACGCAAGTGAGTTGCTACCATGTGGGATGCATCAACCAAGTAAGACTTGATTTGTGGAGGAGGTGAATAAGATTTAACAACCACAAGGAAACAATGAGGGAATTAATTTTGAAAATTTTGCAAGAAGCCAAAGGAGAGAAGAAGATAAGAAGAAAAAGAGAAAGGGTGTAATGCCCTAGGCCCAGATTCGGGATTCGAATTCGATAGCTACTAGCCTCAGCATCTCCTACGACCTGGCCACGCTACCTACTTGACTTGAGCTACTTGCAAGAGTGAAAACTGTTCCCACGGACCAACATAGGTCCTTCCAGCATACTTTATCCTCCCTCACATGCTTTCTAGGTAAATTTCCTTGGAGGTCACCTAACATAAGATTGCTCCAAGCCAATCACGCTTAATTTTGGAGTTCTTATGATTGAGCGACCGAAAAAGAAGGCACACCTTGTTGGTATAGGTAGTTACCATCAATTTTTTTAAGCCTTAACCATTGTTTTCATAGTCTTAGAATTCCTCTCATTCAGATGTAGTGTCGATTCATTTATGTACTTCTTCTCTACTCAGGCGTTACAAAGGGTAGATCCAAAGGAAGCTTGTCAAATTTAGAAAAGGAAGCAGCTACCAAAAGAATCTTTCTCTCACCTTCTTCATCTAATTTTTTTTCTTTCTTATTTTCAGTCTTAGTGGAATTGTTATTTATGTAGCTTTTAGCTTAAGGCAAACCATTTTCATTTATTTAGTATTTATGTTTTCTCTGATGGATTTGTGTAATAGTTTAGCACTAAACATGAGCTAACACTCTTAAGGTGAGGATTAGGGTAGTGTATTTTCTATTTGCTATGCATGTTTAGTTTTTGTGTTTACTTGAAGCTTGTTGTTAATGAAATTTATTTCGATTAAGTAGAGTGAGTGTGTCTTACTCTTCTTCGTACTTTGTTGTTCTGCTTTTGGAAAAAAGAAAAACATCTAGCCTCTTAATAACTACATTAGTTTCTGAGATTTTGTTTGTGAAGTAAGCAAGGAGGTGAGAATAATCACTTGCCTAATGCACCTTTTAAAGTGAGAGTTAATTAGTAGCAAATGAAATGGAAATATAGTCTGCTCATATAGAGTTCTGGAAGGGACCTATGCTCCACTTTGTTGTTTATGGTAGCATAGTCAATGCTATAGCATTTTAGTATTAGATTAATGCACAAAACATGTAATCCAAACGTGTACTCTTTTTTAGAAAAATCCTATCATTATTCTTAGTTGCGATATTTTTTGGTTTTATAATTTGTTTAAATTTAGTTCATTTTTGTTTCTTCGACAACATAATTAATTGATTACCTAATCATATCTAAAAATTAGCTTAGAACTATATTCTTGAGCTAATTCCTATGGAACTTACCCTGTTTTGTATTGTAATGAGCTAAGTGTATACTTGCACCCTTCTATGTAACTTCTATCTCATGGGTCTGGGTTCATGGACTTTTCCATCAATCCTTACTCCTTACTCAAGTCTTACCTCATTTGGGCTTCCAAAGTTCGATTGGTCCAAATATCCAATTAATTGCCAAATTAAATGGTTAAATAATCTTCATCATTTAATCTTCTCCCAATCATATGTTCGTCGCAGAGGTCAACGAGCCAGTAGGGGACCTAACGGACCTATAACTTTGAGCTCCAATGGCCAAGATTAGTTAGTTAAACTATTCAATTAAACAACTTTACTATTAACCCAAGTGACTCTACGATAGACTAAGGGTTGTACTCTCATGCACTGTAGATGAGTTATGTCAACAAATATAACTATAACAACTCATCTGATTATTCACAAAGTGACTCATGGTTCCACCTCTTACCCCTTAAGTACACTAGTTCTCTAATGGACAGTCTTCTATGATATCATTATGGAAAAATCCATGAAAAAGGCAGGTCCCCTGTTATCCAAGTCCCAAAACAACATATTAAGAGAATCATTTATATACACATCTAATATGGAGAAGTGCACAATTTGCACAATTCACTTTTGAGTGATTGTGAAAATCCATCTGGAGTAAAAATATTCCTAGCTCCCGAATTGAATACATTCTTAAAATAGTAGGATTATTGGGTGAACTTGAAGTCACCATCACCCATATGAATCAAAGAACACACTTGCATAGGTAGGAGTTCATGAAACACTCAAGATTAAGATCAAATAAACATATGATCGTCCTTGTAATGTGTTTGCATTTTCTTTAACGGTGTTAAAATAAAAGTGCATAATGAAAGAGTAATAAACATGCTAGCACAACGAAATGGATCATATTGTACTCTAAATTGCATAATTAAAAGTAGAATTAGAAAAACAGAGAATTTAGGAAACTTACCTTTGAAGATCAAATTCTTCTTGGTTTCTCCACGGATTTGGTCATGATCACCTTCTGGACCACCACTAAAGTCTTCTCGACTATTCTCCTGGCTTAGAACGGATTGTGGGATCCAAAATCGTTGTGAATTTGGGAGGAAATGGAGGGATGCATGTATTTTGGGGAGTTGATTTGTTTGAGAGAAATCACCTTCAAGACACCAAATTTTCCAACCCATTTAACATGATTTGATCCTCTATTTATAGGAGAAATCATGCAAGCTTGATTCACCATCCCTTGACACTCAACTGGTGATGAATCAAGAGGTGTCTTGATAAGAGAAAGTATGAAGAGAAAATGGATTTATGGAGAATTCAATTATCCATTTTCTTTTTTTTTCTCTCTTTTTCTCTTTTTCTCTTTTTTTTTTCTTTTTCTCTTTTTCCTTTTTATTTTTGATTTATTTAATTTTAAAAATTAAATAAACAAAAATTATATAATTAAATTAAAACAATCTTAATTTAATTTAAATATTTTAATATCAAATATTAAAATAATATTATTTCTCCAATAATTCCAATTTTTCGAAAAAATAATTTTTCCGAATATGAATCTCAATTCATATACATAATACTTAAATCTCATTTAAATATTATTTTCAACTTTCCTTGATCGTTTAATTCATAATCAAAGTTGAGATG
>JAOANK020332075.1:0-14518 GCA_026257165.2 Telfairia occidentalis
GGTGTTGGTGTAATGAATACTTAGAATTTATTGATTTTCTTGTGGGAATGGAATTTATTACTACTTTCTTTTAATTTCTAGCATTAATTGCACTGCATTTAGCTGGCCATTGAATGTTTATATGCTGTTTTTATTATCTTGCTCAAGAGAGAGTAGTAAAATTAGACCAAGGAAATTAGACATACGTTTTCTATGCACGAGAGTGACAGGAGAATTTGTGAGGTCCAAGATAGGTTTCCTATATGCCGCTTTTAAATTCTTGTTGTGAGAGATCGAATAGAAAGTAAATTACGAGAATTAGTGGACCTCAAGAGGGGAAAACCAGAGTCAATTAACCTTAAACTTAGAAAAAGTGTAATAAATTGCAACCCATGAGTTACATAATTTCCTAAGTATTTATTTTACCAAGCCAACACCCTAGACCTCATTTCCCTCGATTATTTCACCGTTACTTTGTAATTTTTGTAGCTTTCTTTAATTTGTGTAACATTGCATAAAGTTGGGACCCCTAAATAAAATTGAAAGAATTATTCGATAACTAGAAAAATTAAAGAACATGATTCCCTGAGGACAATACTCGGTCGCTTGGACCGTTATCACTACGATTGATCGTACACTTGCAGTGAGACATTGTTGGGTGCGATCAAGTTTTTGGCACCGTTGTCGGGGAGTCAGTGCATTTTTTATTTTTTTTATTATCAAATCATTTGAGTAGGTCTTAATTTAGGGTGAATTTGTACGCCATTTTTCTTTTTTTTTCCCCCCTATTTTGTATTATTTTGGTGCATGCCACATACTTGAGGCACTGGCCCTGTTCTTCTTGATCCAGAAATTGAATCAACTTGTAGGAGAAATCTAAGAGAACAAAGAGCAGTACTTGAACCTATGGCCGAGCAAGAAGGAGACATACGAGCTATCCGAGATTATTTCCGACATACAGTCCTTAATGCATAGCCAGAGATCATGAACACACCAAGCAATGCCGCAAACTTTGAACTTAAGCCGAGACTTATTCAGATGACTCGAGATTGCACTTTTTGGGGCTCAATTGTGGAGGACCCATAAAAGCATATTAGATCATTTCTCGAGATTTGTGGTACAGTAAAGTTAAATGGGTACCAAACGATTCAATTCGCTTACGTTTATTTCCTTTCTCTTTGCAGAATAAGGTGAAGGATTGGTTGGAATCCCTACCAGCTGACAACATCTCAACATGGGACGAGCTCACCCAAGCTTTCCTAAACAAATTCTTTCCACCAGTGAAGACCTAGAAATTGAGGAATGATATCAGCAATTTCGTTCAAGCTGATGATGAGCAGCTCTACGAGACATGGGAAAGATTTAAGTAACTTCTGTAAAACTGCTCACAACCCGGCTATCCAGATTGCCTTCAGGTACAGTATTTCTATAATGGGTTAGCTAGAACTACTAAGTCCATTGTGGATGCAGCTTCGGAGGATTGATATTTTTAAAGACACCTTAGGTGGCCCAAGCTTTATTGGAGGACATGGCAACCACTAGCTATAGTTAGCCATCAGAGAGGTCCACTCAGAGGATAGCTGCTCGAGCCCCGGGATTGCATGCGAACGATGAGGTAACTGCTCTAAAAGCATAAATAGCGTCACTGACTAATGCCTTGCAGAATCTACCTATGCAGGGAAAACCTCAGTCCATTGCATCCATGGCAGCTTACCATTCCTATCCTGCTTTGGAAGAGCCTCAGTTGGAACAATCCAACTATGTCAACAAGGGCTATGGATTTCCAAGAGCCCCGTAGAATAACTTTGAAGGTCAGCAAAACCCAATGCAGAATCACTACCACCTAGGTATGCGCAATCATGAAAATTCTTCACATGCTAACAATAAGAATGTGTTAGGGACCCCCTTTTTATGCATCGTCATCCCAACAACAATTCGATGACCCATCCTTAAAGGAGATACTAGAAACATTCATAAAGGAGGCCCGCAACCGAACAACAAGCCTAGAGAGTTGAATAGATAGCCAATAAAATGTCGTGAATAATTCAGAGGTCTAATAACAAATAGCCACTTCACTAAGCACACTGCAGAAAGGTAAGTTCCCTAGTACCATCGAAGTTTACCCTATGAAACAGTGTAATGCTAGTATGTTGAGAAGTGGCAGAACCTTAGCTGCAAATGAAAATTATGAGCTTGAGAAAAAGGACCCCAAGGAAGAACTTAAATGAAAGAATGTTGAGAAGAAAGAGAAAAAAACGAAGACTGAAGAGAATGTGGCTAAGGAAAAGAAGGACAAAGTGTAGTGTAGGGAAGTATTTTGATTCCCCTCCTCTTGATTTGAGTAGAGTCCCCTACCCTCGACACTTAAAAAAAAAGGACATGGATGACCAATTCTCTAAATTCTTAGCATTTTTAAGCGTTTGCATATTACCATTCCTTTTGCAGATGCCTTGGAGAAAATGTCGAACTACATAAAGTTCATGAAGGAAGTGTTGTCTAAGAAGAAGAGATTTGGGCAGTGTGAGAAGGTGGACCTAACAGAGCAATGCAGTGCCATACTACAAAAGAAGCTACCGGAGAAACTTAAAGACCCAGGGTGTTTTACTATCCCTAGTACTATTGGTAGCTAAGAGATTAATCGTACTTTATGTGATCTTGGTGCATCTATTAATCTCTTGCCTCTGTCCATTTTTAGGAAATTAAACTTGGGGAACATACAGCTGACTACCATCTGACTTCAGTTAGTCAATTGATCGGTGACATTCCCAAAAGGTATGCTAGATGATGTGTTAGTCAAAGTTGAAAAATTCATCTTTCCTACAAATTTCATAGTCTTAGACATGGAAGAAGATTCAGAGATGCCCATCATTTTGGGAAGACTATTCTTGGCCACTGGAAGGGCCCTAATCGATGTCCAACAAGGTAATCTCACCTTAAGGGTGAATGACGAAGAGGTAAACTTTGACATCTATCGAACTTCTAAGAGCCCTCCTGAGGTAAGTATATGCTATAAGTTGGATGTTGAGAATGATCATCATGCAAATGCGAATTCTGAGTCTCTTACATGTATGATAAGGGGAAATGCATATTCAACCCAACTTATGGTAGTTTAGGTACTTTAAATGAAAAATGCATGTATCCCCTACTGAGAAATCTATTCATGAGAGTATGCATCCTTTTGTGACTGTCATTGATCATCCTGTTAAAAATTGCTCTCTTCTTGCTGATAATGAAAAAATCTGTTTAAAGGTTAAGCCTCCTGATTTAAAATTGAAATCCCTATCGTTGAATTTTTGATATGCTTTTCTAGATTCTTCTACTGATGTTATCATACCTGCCACTGTAAGTAGAGTAGAAGAGAATATTCTGTTGAATGTACTTTGTAGGGTGAAGAACGAATGTGGGAAGAAGGCACGATGGATCCAGAACATGGTGCTAAAAGAATGAATAGTTGTATCGCCTACTGATAAATCTGTTCATGAGAGTATTCATCCTTCTGTGACTGTCATTGATCATCCTATTAAAAATTGCTCTCTTTCTGCTGATAATGAAAAAATCTGTTTAAAGGTTAAGCCTTCTGATTTAAATTTGAAATCCATATCCTTGAATTTTCGATATGCTTTTCTAGATTCTTCTACTCATGTTATCATACCTGCCACTGTAAGTAGAGTAGAAGAGAATATTCTGTTGAATGTACTTTGTAGGGTGAAGAACTAATGTGGGAAAGAGGCACAATGGATCCAGAACATGGTGCTAAAAGAATGAATAGTTGATGTTCGGTCTAGCTAGAGACGTTAAACCAAGCGCTTCTTGGGAGGCAACCCAAGTGTTCTTATTTTTGTTATGCTTTTGTTTAAGTTGGTTTTAGTTTGTTGCTTGCCTAGATCTCATGAATGTGGCATATATATCTCTCGTTTTCAGGAGCTATAACAGAATCTTCCTCAGTCCACATGTCTGTCGCATAGTGGAATGTTCCATACTCCAGGCCAATACTGATATCTTTCCTTGCTTTGTCTTTTTTTTTCATACATTGAGGACAATGCATATTTTTAAGTTTGGGGTGGGGGTGTCCTAAGTACTGTGTGTTGATAGGCTAGATTCTTGATGTATGTTGTGCTCTTTAGAATTTTGGCTTGTTTGATGACTTGTTGGATTTGTGATTAATTTTTTTCGATTTGACTGGATGATGTAATAGATTGTTCACCTGACTGTGTGCTATAAAGTAGATATTTTGATTCTTGCTTGATGAGGACAATGACTTTCTGTGATGTGCTATGACATGTATGTGAGTGAAAATAGGGAGATTAGTATGCATAGTTTTGATGTGAGTTATGTCTAAGATCCTTCATTGAATTCCTTGTATTCTAATCATGTATTCCTGTATTTAGAGTCCTGAAAGTTTAGGGTGTCTTTAATGAGGTTAAACTTAGGATGCATTAAAATGGGCTGGTTATTCGAGAGTGAGCTTCTAAGTTAAGTAGCTTCTGTTGAGAAAAAAAGAGAGAAATAAGTGTGTTGAGCTTAATAAAGAGTCTAAAGAGGACACTTTGCCTTTCCTGTTGTGCCTAAAAGCACTGAAGGAGGGTGAGCGTTGTCCTAGGATAGACGGGTTGCTCGTAGTTGGATACTCAGTGCCTAGGAAGTAGGGGTAAGCCAGCACAAAGGTAGCATGTCTTGATTAGGCTCCTCTTTTGGCAAATAAGAAGAGTTTGTGTATTGCTCGTAGTTGGCTGCTCAGTGCCTTGGAAGTAGGGTTAAGCTAGAATGAAAGTGATACAACCTTTCCATCTAACAAAAGCAAAAGAAAAGAAAAAGTCAAAGAAAAACAATGACTGACAAGGAAAAGAAAAAAGAGAAGTAAGAAAAAGAAAGAAAAAGCTCTCTTAAACTAGATACACTCACATGAGATTAACTTAGTTTTAGAGTAGGGGCATCTTGGGGAAACTTCATTAAAAGTACCCTAGGCTTGTCGCTAAGCATTGAGTTAGGAGTCTTAATCATTCAAGCATTGAAGTTCTATTATTTGTCTGGATTTTATTTTTGCTCGCAACTAGCAAAACTCTAAGTTTGGGGTAGTTGATAGCACTCTAAATAGTGTTATTTTAGTGCCTAAATTATAGACGTTTTGTGAGATTTCATGTGCACTTTGATGCATTTATTGTTGAATTTGTTGGAACCGAGCAATAAGAGGCAAAAATTTGGATCCGGGTTGGTTCGAGATGAAAAATGAGCTCAAGATGAGCAAAACGGCCAAGAAACGAAGAAATAGGGCCCAAATGAGTGCAGACCTGAGAGGCAGCGTTGAGATACAAACGCCTATTTCTGCAAAAAAACGCGTGGGGTGACAAACAACATCGAGATGTTGTTGAAGACCATCTCAACGATGTAGAACAAGCAGTGCAATACGTCCAACCATGTGCGCCCCAGAAGCCTACCGTGCACGCACATGCACGCCCTCTCCTTGCTGAACGCCGCACACTGCATGCACGTCCTTTGTCCAACGTCACGCTTAACACCACCTTCTTTTGCGCTTAACCGATTGCAGTGCGCACCCATGCACCCGTCTGCACATATGTGCAGCATTGAGATGTTGTCTCAGCGTCTCGATGCTGCTGAACTTTGACCGCTCAACCCAAAACGCGCGTTTTGATTATTTGACTTTGGGCCAGAGTTGAGACGGTGTCGACAGATAAGTTTAAAGACATCTTTTCTTGATTAGGGCTAGGGAGCTCAATTTTTTATGAGATTTTCGATAGATTTCGAGGGAGAAGACTGTGGGCTACTATTCTGGAGCTTTTGGGAGGCTTTGGAGTGCTCGAGATCTTGTTTCCAAGCCTTGGGAAACGTGTCTAGGGTGGAATGGACGTTAATTTCATCTGGCAGTGCCCTCTTCCTTTTCTTATCTATTTATGCACTACTTTACTTATTTTTTTAGGTTGTTTTATTATGTATTTGGTCGAGCACATGGTGTGCAAATACCGAGTGTACAGGTGAGTTTCAGTATAGTGAAATTGAGTGTCAAGTATCGTCCTTAGTATTGGGTTTCTAGTTTGATTAAGTACCATGGATAATCACACCTCATTTTATCTAGGGAATCCATTATTGAAAAGAAATCTAAGTTACACTACTCCTACTCCTAGATAGATGGAGTACACATAAGGAGAGTGTGCCTTAACACTAATTGACATGCTTTGTGACACTAAACTTTACTAACAATGGACTTTTCTATCACCATGCAACTATAAGCTGGTATTAGCTAATACTCGACTTCGTCTCTCGAGTTCAGCTAGCCTCTCACTAAACATGCAAACTCAACCTCTCGGTCTATTACCCACACACCTAGCAAGGCATTACGAACTACCCACCGATTATCACCCCTCAGAGAACCCATTGTGATCCCATCCTCTCTCGAGCTCAGGGCCAACTCGCTTGTCATCACGGTTCACAACAGACCCAATAGAGATATCAATACATGCTTCTATAAAATTGACGTCCACTCATCATGTTAGCCTACTACAGTCATGCAATCAAGATCTAATCTAAGCCTCACTCTCTCGAGCTAAAATTTAAATCATGCAACAATTTAATCTTTGATCAGAAGATTAAAAGCATTAAACAAACGAAAGCATGAATAATCGCAAGGATAAGAAAAATCACATAAATTAACAAAGCACTAAAAACGTCATAAAACATTACAATGCGTCAAGGCGGAATCTCGCCACTCAAATTCACAACTAAAAACATAATATCGCAGTTGGGCAAAAAGGCAGGCTGTCACTTACGGCGTTGAGATGCTGTTGATGTAGCTTCTCAACGCTGTGGCTTAATCAGCAATGGTGCGCACCTTCTTCAGCATTGAGACGGTTGAGCAACATCTCAACGCTATTGAACTTAGCTTGATGCTCCCTCGGGTCTGCTTATGTTTTGGCCCTGGTTATTTGTTCCTTGGCCAAATTTGGTCTTCTTAAGCTCGTTTTTTGACCATAACAACCTCGAATTCATAATTTCTACAAATTTTGCTCGGTACCTACAAATTAACACAAAAACTCGTGCAAGCTCTGAAATTAACGAACAAAACTAGCTAAAATCAAGCCTAAGGATAGCACATTTTCGTGTGCTATCAGTATTTCAGTAGCTAAACACTTAGGTTTTAGGTTGTTGATGTAATGAATACTTAGAATTTATTGATTTTCTTGTTGGAATAGAATTTATTACTGCTTTCTTTTAATTTGCAGCATTAATTTCACTACATTCAGCTGGCCATTGGATGTTTGCATGTTGTTCTTATTATCTTGCTTGGGATAGAGGTTAGTAAAATTAGACATGAATTTTTCTATGCACAAGAGTGATAGGAAAATTTGTGTGGTCTGTGATAGGTTTTCTGTATGCTACTTTTAAATTCTTGTTGCGAGAGATCGAAAGGGAGTTAATTGCAAGAGTTGGAGGACCTCGAGAGGGGAAAACCCAAGTCAATTAACCTTAAACTTAGAAAAAGTGTAATAAATTGCATCCCATGAGTTAATTAATTGCCTAAGGATTTCTTTTACCAAGCAAACACCCTAGAATCTCATTTCCCTCGATTATTTCACCATTGTCGTGCCATTTTTATAGCTTTCTTTAATTTGTGTATCGTTGCATGAAGTTGGGACCCCTAAATAAAATTGAAAGAACTGTTTGATAACTAGAAAAATTAAAGAACACCATTCCCTAAGGACAATACTTTGTCTTTTGGACCGTTATTACTACGATTGACCCATACACTTGAGGTAACACATTGTTGAGTGCGATCAACATTATCTACTTGGATTTGGGTAGTAGAATCAACAATTTGTGTCGGAGCAAAATAGGCAATTGCCTAAGCAAAATCCTTGCAATTCGAATAATTCGTTGGGAAACATGATGAAGATGTATATGAAAAAAAACGATGCTATGATTCAAAGCCAGCAAGCTTCATTGAGGAATTTAGAGATTTAGATTGGACAATTAGCAAGCAAGTTGAAGACTAGACCTCAACGACAACTCCCTACAGATACCGAAAATTCAAAAATGGAAGGTAAAGAATAAGTGCAAGCAGTAGAACTCAGGAGTGGAAATCCATTAGCTGGCACAAGTTCTTTGCTATAGCAAAAGACTCTGAATTAGAATTCTGCAGAGCGACGAGATAGCATGAGTAGTGAGGTAAGAGTTGAAAGAACAATAGAAGAAAGGGAAAAATAAGATGCAGTTCCCAAAACAAAAACTGTAGAATCTCAATTGTCTACACCAATTATTCCTTTCAAACCTCCACAACCTTTATACCCTTACAGACTCAACTAGAATACTCAAGAAGTCCAATGTAAGAAACTTTTAGAAGTACTAAAACAACTGCACATCAACATTCCTTTGGTAGAAGTTATTGAGCAAATGCAAAATTATGTGAAATTCCTTAAAGATATTTTGACCAAGAAGAAACAATTAGGAAAATATGAAACTATTTCTTTGACTAAAGAGTATAGTGCAATCCTTAAAAATAGGCTACCTCCAAAGGTCAGGATCCTGGATCATTCACCATTCCTATTTCAATAGGAGGAAAAGAATTGATTAGAGCATTATGTGATCTTGGAGCCAATATCAACCTTAGGCCATTATCCATCTATAAGAAGTTAGGAGTGAGCGAAGCAAGACCAACAAATGTGACTCCTCAATTGGCTGACAGATTCATTACATATCCTGAAGGCAAGATTGAAGACATTTTGGTACAAGTTGACAAATTCATATTTCCGGCCGATTTCATCATTTTGGATTATGAAGCTGATAAGGAAGTACCCATAATTTTGCGAAGACCTTTCTTAGAAACAGCCAAAATGTTGATTGATGTACAAAAAGGAGAATTAACCATGAGAGTGCATGACCAATAGATAAAGTTTAGTGTGTTTGATGCCATAAGATATTAGCCAGAAGTTGAGTAATGTTCAACAGTTCAATTGTTGGAAGAAATTGTTGAAAATGTAGTTGAGACAAAATTACAAGAGCATCATATTCAGTAGTTTGGGGATGATGAATCCTTAGATGTCGAAGAGGAGATCGATCGTTGTGAGCTAGCAAGTCTAAAGGTATGTGAGACTTCAAATTATAAGAAAACATTTGACACTTTGGATTTAAGTGACATGATATCTCCACCCATGAAGCCATTTGTTGAGGAGCCACAACAGCTAGAGTTGAAGCCGTTACCATCACATTTGAAGTATGTTTATCTAGGTGAAACAGATATACTACCAATTATTGTTGCAACAAACTTACTACAAGACAAAAGATCAATTAATTCAATTGCTGAAGCAATATAAGAAGGAAATAGGTTGAACTTTAGCAAATATTCAAGGTATCAATTTTTGTTTTTGTATGCATAAGATCAATTTAGAAGATGAAAATTTTAGGTTTGTGGACCAGCAAAGAAGATTGAATCTAGCCATAAAGGAAGTTGTGAAGAAAGAAGTCATCAAGTGGTTAGATGCTGGAATCATCTACCCTATCATAGACAGTAATTGGGTAAGTCCTATTTAGTGTGTGCCCAAGTAAGAAAGAATGATTGTGATCACAAATGAAGCGAACAGACTTATTCCAACTAGGACAGTTACAAGTTACAGGGTACGTATAGACTATAGGAAGCTAAATACAGCTACACGTAAGCATCACTTCCCTTTACCTTTTATTGACCAAATGTTGGATAGGCTCGTAAGTCAAGCTTACTATTGCTTTTTAGATGATTATATGGGTTACAACAAGATTAGTATAGCCCTTGGCGATTAAGAGAAAACCACCTTTTCTTGTCCTTATGGTACATTCGCATTTAGGAGAATGTCCTTTGGTTTGTGTAATGCTCCAACAACTTTCCAAAGGTGTATGATGGCAATTTTTTTGGATTTGGTTGAATCAATTATAGAAGTTTTCATGGATAATTTTTTCAGTTTTGGGGAATTCATTCACCACCTATTTAGATAATTTAGGAAAAGTTCTAAAAAGATGTGGAGAGACTAATTTGGTCTTAAATTAAGAAAAATGCCACTTCATGGTGAAGGAAGGCATTGTTCTAGGTCATAAGATTTCTAAAAAGGGATAGAAGTGGATAGAGCTAAAATTGAGATCATTGAGAAGATGGAACCACCAACTTCTATTAATGGATTTAGAAGTTTCCTTGGTCACGTAGATTTCTACCGATGGTTTATCAAAGACTTTTCTAAAATCTCTAAACCACTTTGCATGTTGTTAGAAGCTAACAGATCTTTTGAGTTTAATGCAGATTGTTTGAAGGCTATTTAGGTGTTGAAAAAGGCATTAACCACATCACCAATCATATCATCACCAAATTGGAATTGACCCTTCGAATTGATGTGTGATGCAAGCGATCATGCTGTTGGAGCAATGCTTGGACAAAAGTAGGATAAGATGATTCATCCAATTTATTACGCCAGCAACACTTTAAATGAAGCACAATTGAATTACACTACTATAGAGAATGGGTTTTTAGCAAGCTGTTTTTGCTTTTGAAAAGTTTAGACGATGTTTAGTTGGTTCTAAAGTTACTATTTTTACACATCATGCAACAATTTACTACCTACTGGCGAAAAAGGATGCAAAGCCATGGCTTATTAGATGGGCATTTCTATTGCAAGAGTTTGATTTAGAGATCAAAGATAAGAAAGGTTCAGAGAATTGTGTTGCAGATCATCTATCAAAAGTTGAGCAAACAAATGAAATGCTGTAGCAACTAGAGATCACATACTATTTTCCAAATGAGAATTATTTACGGTAGCTCAAATTAATAATGTCGAACTTCCACGGTTTACGGATATTGCTAACTATTTGGCTGCAAGGTTATTACCACCAGAATTGACGAAGCAACAATTGTAGAAATTTTTGCATGATGTGTGCTTCTATTTCTAGGATGATCCTTTTGTCTATAGGCAGTGTGCTGATGGAATAGTCCGTAGATGTCTGCCTCAATCAGAAGTTCCAGCAATATTGGAGCATTATCACACAACACCTTACGGAGGACATTTTGGAGGGCAAAGGATTGTAGCTAAAGCATTGCAATCAGGATACTTTTGGCCATCTATGTTCAAGAATGCCCACATATTTAGCAAAACATGTGATAAGTGCCAAACCTACATTTTAGAAATAGAGTTGTTTGATGTATGAGCTATTTATTTTATGGGGCCTTTTCCCCCCTCTAATGGTAACTCTTATATTTTACTAGCTGTTGACTGTGTCCAAATGGTAGAGGCAATTGTTTGTGCCAAGAATAACGGTAAAATAGTGTCTAAATTTGTTAGAAGAATATCTTTACTCATTTTGGAACTCCACACGCTCTCATAAGTGAAGAGGGATCTCATTTTGTCAATAGTATCCTCAGTAACTTATTAGCACAATGTGGTGTAAAACATAGAGTGTCTACCCCTTATCACCCATAAGCTAATGGTCAAGCTGAGGTTTCCAATAGAGAAATTAAGAGAATCTTAGAGAAGGTTGTTAACGCAACTAGGAAAGATTAGTCTTTTAGACTTTTAGATGCTCTTTGGGCATATAGAACTGCATTCAAAACACCTTTAGGAATGTATCCTTATAGGTTGGTTTATGGGAAAACATGCCATCTGCAATTAAAGTTAGAGCACAAGGTTTTCTGGGCATTGAAAAACCTCAACTTTGACAGTACCGCTGTAGGAGCAATAAGATTCCTACAGTTAAATGAATTGGAAGAACATCGCTAGTTTTCATAAGAAAATGCAAAGATCTACAAGGAGAAAATGAAAGCCTGGCATGATTGGAGATTGATTCCAAAAAATTTCGGAAAAGATCAACAAGTCCTGCTCTATAATTCAAGACTTAAACTTCTTGGAAAATTAAAGTCTCGATGTTCTAGACCTTTCACCATTTTAGAAATTTTCCTATATGGAACAGTAACTTTGAGAGATGAAAACAATAGAGGAAACTTCAAAGTCAATGGACAAAGAATAAAACATTATTAAGGAGAAAACTTTCTTCGGAAGTGTGCTTCTCTCCAGTTACTAGAACCTTGACGGAGCAAATATATTGTGGGATCAATTATTAAGCATGACATTAAAATCAATTTCGCTCCCTAATTTTTAGTTTTTGAATTTTTGTTTTATTTTAAGAAATATCTTAGGAGAATATTGCACGTTAAATCTTGTTAATTATAGTCTTCAGTCATTATTCATTTTCATCGTCTTCCATAATTTACCTTATTTTCCTCAAAACCCTTAACCAAGAAATCATAATGCCACCTAGAAGAAGAACCAAGAAGGTGCGCGACTTTGATGCTGATATCATACTTGATGCTCTTGCATCCCCCTCCGCTAGAGCAACAGAATCCACCTTCTCCTCCACCGGTGAAAGAAAAGAGAAAGAAAACCAAAAAAGCAATCACACCTCCCCCACCAATTGCTAAACCAAACGCACCTATTGAAAAAGAACTTGAGGCCCCAGTTGAAGAGGTGCAAGAAACTCCACTACCCACCACAGAGGAGGAACAAACAGATCAACTCGTGGTAGACAAAGTCGCTGCAAATGAAACGCGAGAGGAATAACCCATCGTTGAAGAGACACATGTCGAACCATCACCTAGTGCTTCAAAGAAAAAGAAGAAGAGCAAGAAGAAAAAGAAGGTCCTGGTTGAAGGCACGCCAGAAACCCAAGAAGACCTTATCCCAGCAGAACCAAGTCCAAAAAAAGGTGCACAAGAAAAAGTAAGAAACTGATGCCAAAACTTTTGTTGTATCATCAATTACCTATCTGCGACCACCTGATCAATGAGGACGCCTGACATCACTATGAAGATATCAAGAAGAGGGATCTTTTTGGCTGAGCGAGGGTATTTGGAACCCTATGATGCACTTCCCTAATTTATTTTTACTGCTATCACTAATCATTTTTGGGAGTACTTCTGCAGGAAACCTGAACCCGCTATAGTTGGAATAATTTGAGAGTTTTATGCAAATCTCGATGAACAAAATGGTTTTGAGACAACGGTTAAAAGAGTCCCAGTTGACTTTTTACCCCGTGCCATCAACAATCTATAGCACCTACAAGACTTTTCACACGTTGTCTACAACGAGTTGACGATTTCTCCTTCATAGGAACAGTTGAATGCTGCAATAAGAAAAGGAGGAAATTGAAGGTGCACAGTGGCGTGTTTCTTCAATTGGCGCCATGACATTCCAATTTTCTTTCTTGAAGAGTGAGGCAAACATCTAGCTATCCTTTCTCAAACTTCGACTACTCCATGTTACGCATGATTCCAAGATCAAGAAAGATCGCATACTCTTAGTATTTGCTATACTTCGGTCTCTCAGCATTGTAGGGAACATTTTTGCCCCAAAAAATTATTTATGTTCCAAAAAGAAGGTGGGCAAACTCTTCTTTCCAAACACATTCACCGCACTATGCAAACACGCTGGTGTTCCCATATTTCTAGATGACATATCCTTGTTTGACAAAGGGATGATTGACACAACCAATTTAGAGCTGTTGGGAAGAAACGCAGTACCACAATGAGTTAGAGGCTTGCTATGCAGCATGCATCATTTACTGGAGCAATTGGAGTTGGTGATGGGTTGACTGGAATTTCAAGAGAGGCAATGCCAAACAAATTGGATTTATGCCTGTAGAAGAGACATTGCGCTTAAAAAGGCAATATACGCAAACTTCACTAAACCATCTGATGAATGCTTCCTTCTATTCCCAGATGATCTAATGAACCTATGGATTCAACGACCTCCTATTCTACATAAAGAAGATGAGGATGAGCATGATCTGAAGGATGTGTAAACATGCTAACACAGCAGAATAGGATGAAATCCACTCAAATATGCTTAATTAGATGGATAAAATCATGCTTTTAGAGGGGAAAAATAGAGAACAAGGGGACATTACCTTTGATGCATGAATTCTCCCTTGTTCTTCAGAGGATTGAATCACGAACATGTCCCAGACCACCACTAGAGTCTTCTTAGCTATTCTCCTTCCTTTGAATGAGACGGTGGGATCCTTTAAGTGGTGAATTTGAGGAAGAATTGGTGATGAACACCTTTTGTTCAACCTTTGAACACAAGAGATTTTTGGGAGCCAAAAGATGTTGTTCATCACTCCCGATATGCACGGAATCTTCCTCTACATATAGAGAAGATCATGCACAACTACCTCACCAAAATTTGACACTCAAACTGGTGAGGTAGCAAACAATTGGAGGTGGCAAAAGGAGGAGAAATGGAAATGGGAAATCACCCATTTCCATTTTCTCTTTTTTTTTCCCCTTTTTTAATTTGATTTTTTATTTTAATTTTAAAAACTAAAATTAAAAAATATTAATTTAATTAAAAACATTTTTTAATTTAATTTTAACTATTTTAATATCAAATATTAAAATAATATTAATTTGCCACTAATCCCGATTTCGAAAAACTATTTTTTTGAATATGAATCCCTATTCATATATACAACATTTAAATCTCATTTAAATGTTATTTTCAACTTCCTTTGATCGTTT
>JAOANK020332178.1:0-14518 GCA_026257165.2 Telfairia occidentalis
TGTTCAAATTATTTTGAGGGAACATATATAGTATAATGTATATTGATACATTATAATATATAGTTAATTATAAATATAATTTATAATTAAACCTTATAATATGTGAGAATTGAAGTTTTTTTAATATGATTCAAATTATGTTTATATAGATGAGATTCATATAAATACTATAAGTTAACGGTGCTAGAACTCCAAGAACTCAACGGTGCTAGAATCTCCCTGATCGGAGCTCTCACGTGTCACCAAGCGTCGTTTGTTTATTGGCGCATGTGTTACACGTGCCACCATTGCAAAATGCTTCCACGCACGTGCCCCCTCACCTCAACTCCGATCGTGATTCCGCTTCCCCCAACGTGTAGATCTCGTCTCTATGCTTCCTCTCGACTCTTTGTTTTTCTAAAAATGCCTCGTCAAGTCCCCGAAAACAAGGAAAAACATGATGAAAAGAGAAAAATCTAGAAAAAAAATACAAGGACCGAGAACCTGTTGCCTTACCTGCTCTGTAAGGGGAATGAAGAGGCAATGAAGAGTTGCCTCTAGAAGGAGAACTCGAACGACCAAGATAAGTAGGAAAAAATTGAGGAAAAGAAGAAATCACATCGTCGGCCACCTACCATCGTTGCCTACTGCTGTCGTCTAGGAGAGAGGCGAGTGTGAGAGGGGAAAGTTTTCGGGAAGGGAGAGGCCTTTTTGCATGAAATGGGAGAAAGGAAAAATGAAGGGAAAAAATTCTCTTTGGGAAAATAAGGAGGCATGTTGGCTAGGTCCCTAACAAGCATACTCATAGGGTTTACCTCAACCCCCAACCCTAACCCTAATTTTCTTATATTTACGAAATTGTCATTATTTTTAATTTTTTTTCTTTTTTCAAAAGTAAAATTCCCCTTAATTTAATAAAACAAAACTTATTATTTTCTCCTCCAATATTATTCAACAACAATTTAGTTTCTTAATTAATTTTACAATAACACATTAATATTTAATTAAATTAACGGGACGTTACAACTATAGTTCAATTACACGGTGAATACTTAGTTGGTATTAATAACTACCGAGATTGTATTCACCAATTTAAATTCAATTTTAGTCTATAAATGTTAATATTATTTTATTTTGATTTCTAAATCTTTAATGTGTTCAATTTTAACCTTTCGACTTTAAAATGTTATATTTTAGTTTGACAACTTTGATAGCTTGAATTTTGGAGGCACCTACTCGTACCTAATCTCATCGATGAATGGCAAATCGACTTGCTCCAACAGGTTTTCCGAATCTAGGCCATTATTCTTGTAGATTATCTTTACTTCCTCTTCGTCGAGGACTTGCTCTTCCTACTTATGGTTTAGTAGGTCATAGCAGTAATCCAAAGCCAATCTTTTCTACCTTCTCACTTCCCACAGTGATGAAAAGTGTGAGATTGGTGCGCTAGTCACAAGACCGACCTCAAACCTCACTGTCGTAGATGGTGCGAGATTGAGGTCGATGGTTGTTGGTTTGAGATTGTCGCTTTCTCAAGTCCTTGGGAGTCAACCACCAATCGTTATCGACGAGTAGGAGTTTGTTAACGAGATTTGAATTTCTAACCCGAGATTTGACCCCACTTTGCTCACTAGGCAATTTGGCTAAGTCTTAAATGAACAAGGGTGGGTCCTAATGAGACAATAGATTCTAGGCGATCAAGGATCTCTAAGACACGGTAAGGCTGCAATTCATCTTGTGCACTTTCTCTTCGAAGACCAAAAACTTGTCTATCTGCTATGCTCGCCTCATAGTGGGTCGGCTCGGCTCGGCCAAAGATGGAACCTCGACAATTTAGGCATTCTAGCATCGCTTGGCTACTTAGAATACATTTTGAGATCCAATTCATTTCCATTTATATCTCTATTATTGTTGCTCATGATTTTTAGGTGGGTAGCTTAGGTAAATAAAATAATTTATTCTCCATAGACGATGTCAACTATTAATATTAAGATATCGATCAACGGTAAATTTAATTTGACAAACCAATCTAGCAAACCAAAGGAAAATTTCACACTTATATGATGTAGAGCCCAACATATTCTAAGGCTTAAGTTAGAATCGAGTTTGGAAAGAACTTAGCAAAAAGTATGGTTTTAGTTCATACCTTACATGTGATGCGTTCCCTCTTATGTTTAGATGGATTTCCCTATACTTCAAGCAAAAATCCTAAAAGTCTCAGAATTTTTAATTTCCATAACGATAGAGGCTATATCTCGAGGCTTTGGTGGATTGGGCCTCACATAGGCTCAATCAAAATCTCTTTTGACTAATAATTTCACTCATAACATATACTAACAGTGTTAAAAAAACCAACAACCTAAAGAACCTAAGTAACCCAACTGAACCCATGTTGTTTGGGTTAGGTTGAAAATTAATTTGAGTTAGATTTGGTTCAATTTTTCTTAACCCGCTTGGGTTGGGTTAGTAGAGTTCTTGTGTCCACTAGTTTGAAAAACTTAACCCAACCCGACCATGATAATGTAAAATAAGTTTTATAAATTTTTTGTTAACCTAATATTCACTTCTTTAAAATCATTTTTCTTTCTAACTCAAATTAATTTCAAACACAAACCTAAATTGTATGAATTGAGTTAAATGTTTGAAATTTTTGGGAATTGATTTTTTTAATACCCTTAATAAAAAACGTATTAAAAAGCTTAATAGTTCTACCTAACATAAATATAAGGTGTGAGTTTTGATTGGAACCAGATGAAACTGACCAACCTAACCCAATTTTTATGGATTGGTTTGATTTGGATTCATAACTTAGCAAGAGATATTTGGGTTATGGAAATTTCCAATATACAATCTAAACAATTGGATTACGTCTAAAATATTGCAAAGTCTAACCCAACTCAACCCATGAACTCCCTACTAAATAGTCCAAATAGTCCAAGCACCTTTCATGATTGATTACAACACCTTTGGATACCCAATTAATTAGCTAGCTAGCAAGAAAGTTTTAAAGAATAAGAAAAATTATTTACAAGAAGTTATTGCAGAAACGTGCATAACCAAGTCTTCAACGTTCAACCAACAGCAGCACCACCACAACCACATCATCTATCAAAATACCAAAGGACTTACTGTTGAACGAGCTACCTTTTGGATGTCAAACATGTTGTGCTGGCATGCGTCAGGCCTGGGAATGCCTGTTTTGAAACACATAATTTTTTTTAAGGGAAATGGGGTTACAAGCTAGTTAATTGGGCCAATACCAGGCTTGCTCACGTTAGGCTTCGCCAATCAAATTTTCATTTAAAGAAAACACCTGACCTGCCTGCACCTTTGACTGGTGCAAGGCCAATCTAACCGACCCGCGTGGGTGGGTTAGACCCGTGACCTCCTCAATTTTTTTTAAAGAAAAAGACAAGAATTTTGAGCTTATAAAAGGGGGTGGGAAATTACATCATTTCTCACCTTCATCCACATCTCCATTCTTTTCACCTCTTCTAATCTAGTTTGCTTGCTGATTTCTACTGGTTTTCTCTTTTATTCAAAGGTAAAACCCTTTTCTTCTTCTTGTTTATTTTATGATGGATGAAGAATATGATATAAGGAGTTTGAATGTAACTTGGACCACAAATGAAGATGCATCTAATGCCTTTACCAAACATTTGAACCTCAGAAGAGGGTGGTTGTTGTAGAACTCACCATGCGAGACCGAGTCGTATTCACCTCTCCTCTGATAAATTGACTTTGGTGCCTATCGAACATTTACGAAAAGAATTCAACATTCCATCCTCTATTCACATGAGGTTGTTGGAGCCATGAGAGACAACAGATAGTCCTTCTTTAGGGAAAGTCTCTCTTTATCCCACTATATCAAAGTTTAGCATCCCTTTTCGTCCTCTTCACCTCTTTCTTCAAAGATTTCTTTCATTTGTCAATCTCCCCTAGCTCAGCTTGCTCCAAGCGGGTGGAGTAACTTGCTCGGTTATTACGTCTTTGGCAAGAGTATGGTAATGCCAGTGCCTTCACAGTTAAAGAATTTATGTCGCTTCACTACTTAAAACATAATCCAAGGGACAGCTACCACCACAATCTCAGCTCCCGAAGAAACACGATCATTTATGGTTCTTCTTCTGTTAAGGGCTAAAAGAATCACTGGTTCTTTGTTAGCGAAGATAGGCTAGCTAAAAGCGAGTGTCGTGTATTCTACCCAGTTTCAACCGAGTTCTAATATGTATTTTTTTCCTTTACTTGATTGAAACCACTTGTCTTCTATTGTTACTGATTTGGTTTCATTTTTACTTGCAATGAAGTGGGTCCCTCTGCCTACTTCAGCTACCTTAACTTTCTACAACACGGTCGTCAATCTTCCAAACAACGCAAGATTTGGCTCGACTCTTCTTCTAGAAGAAAATATAGCTACTCACAATTTCATCCCTTGTAAAAATATATTGCTTTTGAGGTTGGGTATTTTGTCCTTTTATATGTTACCTTATTTTTTATGACATTTTGTAGGAATGGTCAGTCTTTGTCCTTCCATTTTGGAGTGAGAGAGACGTAGGGCTCAAAGAGCCAACATTTTTAACTAATCAAGCTGAACATGTTCAGATCATGCTCTAACGATGGTAAAGCCTCCTGGTCGACGTCAACAAATTCATTCCAACAGTTCTTTTACACCTCATTGATCGAGTTGTAGGACTGCCCAAGCTTTTAGCTTAGTGCCGCCCGCCAAGAATCTCGACCTTGAAATAGAAGGGTGGGGGTTTCATAGTCCCTATGAGCCTTCAAAACACTATGAGGAAGAGTTGCTCGAGCATGCTTTAGCCTCATGGCAAGGCATGAACGAGGGACCCTGTCTCGATGTCAATGTGGGTTGGCGAAACTTAGGTCATGGTTTGTATATGTTAATGTCTCACATGCACTAGGAAAGACTCCACTTGGTTAAGCTTCTATTCAAACAATACTCTGATCTTTCGATTTTTTTTAGCTTTATTCCTTCTAAAAGAGTTGTATTTCTTTACAGGCTTTTGCGCATATGACTGTTTCAGCTTCAAGAGTAAGTGACAAGCTACGCTTCTTGCACCACACCTATGCTTCCAACTCTAAGCTTCGTCATGTTCAAACTCTCCTAAATTGAGCAAATGAACTTCTAGATTCTACAAATGTGACTATCACTCGCCTTGAATCTACTCTTGACCAATGCAATATAAAGATTGTTGAAATGCAAGTAGAGCTTGACGAGGTGAACATGAGGCTAGAGGCGATTAAGGCTAAGCTCAAGGAAACTAAATTTCTTGCTAACGCTTTTAAGCAGTCAATTGAATATGCTAACCTTGAGAATGAAGCAATGGGAGCTGCAGTGAGTTGGTCCATTTGCCACACTGAAGCATATTACCCTGGGCAGAGCTATGCTTTTCTTTAAAGCAAATTTGAAAGAGCCTATGATGTAAAAAGGAGGGCCAAGATGACACAGACGAAATAAACTTCGATGACGAGCCCTAATCTGATTTTGACTCATTGCTTTTGTTTCTGTATTCTTTCTTGTGTCAATTAATCTTAATCATCATTGCAATCTTCTTACTGCTTAATGAAGACTCACAGTTGTTTTTTCTTCATGTTGCTTCCAACTTTTTGGCTTGGTTAAACTCCAAATGAATGCCTAGTGTGACTAAGTTCTTTTACGATCTACTTAATTGCCAAACGTCCACTTGGAAACTAAATCTTTCAGCAATTAAGTCCACTAAAGGTCTACTTAAGCTCTTTTTGTCTAGGGACAAACATTTCCAATGAGGTTTGTTGGGCCTTTGGTTCAGTTCTACTCAACTTGACTTGAACTCAGTTGAATGAGCCCTCTATTTGAGCGTTGGGTTCGACTTGAGCTGAGCCCCTTGTTTGAGCTAAGGGCATGACTCGTTCATTACGTTCATTGTACTATTGGCCCCCACTCTAGTCAGATTTAAGCCAATTAAAACTTACTTGACTACAACCTTAATGACGAAATAACTAATGCATTTTTTTTTATTCTAGCCTTTAGGCTAAATGGAAATTACATGCGCGAAAAAAAAAATCATCTACCTATTGAAATTGAGATAACTAACTACCTAATCATGACATGCATAAAACCTAAAATGTGTTTGCATTTCATGGATGAAACAAAGCTCTAATTTTCAGGTTGGCTAACCTATTAGGATCAGGTCACAAGTCTTCCTAGGTAGGGTCGTGAGCTTTATTCATGTTCGAAGGCACCGAGCCTCTTGTGAATGGCTTGACTTTTACTTGACTTAGACTTCACTACTCACCTTCTTCAATTGTTAGAACGTCGATTGCCTAAACTGTAGTCTTATCTTTCAAAGAGGTGTACTAGCATTCTTAGGATGTTTGTTGCTCTCCCCTAACGAGTCTAATGCGCAGGTAGTCAAGAACTTAATTGTTTGGTGATATGTTGACACAATTGCACTAAAGTCATGAGAGTTGGTTTTTCTAATATTGCATTGTAGACTAGATTGTAGTCTGCTATTAGAAAGTCAATCATCCTCGTCACACAACTTACTCATTCACCAAACGTGATTGGTAGTTCAATACTTCATTTGAGATCACTCGTTCTCCTTCAAATCCAACAAGTGGGGTCAAATTACTTCTTAAACAATCCTTGCCCAACTTCATTGCATTGTATGCTGACAATAAGAGTATGTCAGCTGAACTTCCTCCGTCCACTAAGATCTTATGAACCTTAATATTCACTATGATGAGAAATGCAACTAGTGCATCATTATGTTGTTGATGAACCTGAGTTGCATCTTCTATGGTATAGCTAATCATTGGGGTCAACTCAACTAGAGTGGCGGAATACATTCCTCTAGTTTTCGCAGCCCCACTTGCCTCATGTGCGCTTGTCTTTCTCTTTTTCCCAAATTCACCTCTGTTGTGCGAAACCCTATAACACACAGGTCAAGCAATAGTATAGAATGGTCAAGAGACCAAATATCACCCTCTGAGAAATTGGGTTATCAAATCTATTAAATATCGAAATGCTAATCGTGGATTTTATCTAGTGAAGTAGAACGAATGAAGTCTAAGTCTAAAATAAACAAACAAAATAGCGTAATTGCAAAAAAATTCAAAGAAATGGGTAGTTTTAAGGTGTTGATTTCAATTAAGGAATTAATTGATGCAATTGAAGACCATTAGGACTATTCTAGTATCAAATTCATAAGTCTCAAGGTCTAATGGGTATCCTCTTGCGAGCTCAACCTTTTACCCAACTAATTCTAGGATCACCCTCTCAGTTTAATTGCCCACAAATTAATAAGATAAAAACGATGCCCGTTAACAACTTCTAATGCATATTTACCACTTTCAGGTATAAACAACGTGAGTTTGCTATCCTTTGTCTAATTTAATTTCTCCTTTCTCAAGCATGAAAATTAAACAACCAACAATAAGTTAATCAGCGACCAATCAATTAACAAGCATTAAGAATAAGAATAATAAATGAAATTAATATCAAAATAAATCCCAAAAGGTCAACAACAAATTACAACTCCAAAATTTTCATCAACACCCTAAAACTAATAAAAGTCTTAGCTACTCATGGTAATAGAACAAAATTCACGGTAGTAAATGATATTCATTACAACCCTATTTGTCCATAAAATTAAATACAAGAAAAGAGAGAAAGGAAGAATGACTTCCGAGTCGATTCCACATTGTCTCCATTGCAAAACTGCCTCTTGAGCTCTCGATTTTCAGCCCATAGCTCTCAAAAATCAATCTTCTAGCCCCTACCATGAGATCACAAGTTCTTGACACTATTCCTAAAAAATTAGTCCCAAAAATGGCTTCCAAAACCCTAGGCATGAAAAAACACGTATATACTACTTGCAACAGTGTTGAGAAGCTAGGAGACAGTGTCTCAATGTTGCACCCAGAAATCACAATTATGCCACATGTCCTTCACGGCATCGGGATGCTATAATGTAGTGTCTCGATGCTACTTCGAGTTTTTTTACTTCTGCTTCTTTTTGGCATCTCAACACTATGGGATAGCGTTGAGACACTACCCTCTTGGGTCTATGCAATATTTTGGTTCCTTTCTTTATGCCTTACTAAATTTTTACCTCATTAGCTCGTTTTTTGACTTGAATACTTTAATTCATTACTTTCTTTTACAAAGCTCGTTTCTACATAATTCAACAAATAAATGCATCAAAGCATATATTTAATCCACAAAACTACTTAAATAAGGGTCTTAAAATAGCACTATTTAAGTGCTATCAACCTCTAGTAAGTCTGCCGAAGATGGTTTTGATCTCTTGGCGTGGTGAATCACCATTGTTTCAGTCCCTATTGCCCCGACCACTATGTCTTCCGCTTCCGTTCATTTGATAGCTGTCAGGCTCACCTACGAATTCTTTGAGATGTCCCTGTTGGATTATAGATTTAGTCTCCTCCTTTAGATCAAAACATTCGGAAGTAGTGTGCCACGATGAAAGAGACAATGCTTATCTTTATTACGTTGGTGAGTTCTTGCTTTCATCTTCCCCGGCCACTTCAAAACTATTTTATCCCTGATCTCCATCAAGGTCTCTTTTATGGGAATAACAGTTAGTGTGTATCATTTGAATTGGCTCGACAGTAAGTGTAGGGTTGAGTGTTTCTCACTCGAGCTTTCGTGCTTCCTTCTCTTCTAGTCGTGTCGATCCCCATCACCCTGGCTCTTCTCCTTGTGCTTGGCTCGCTCACTTCTACATTCAGTCATGTGCCTAGATTTAACTAACTCTCTAGCATTGATGTACTTCCTTGCTCGATAGAGCAACTCGACGTAGGTGGTGGCCTCTTTCTTGCCTAAGGAGAAGAGAAACTTTTATCCTTTAGCTCGGCCATTATTGTTGTAAGGGCTCTTGCATTGGTGTTTTCGTTGACCTGGAGAGTTTCTTTCTTAAATTACAATATGTAATCCTTGAACGTCTCATCTTGTCCTTACTTGATGGTGAGGAGGTGGCTCTTTAGTTTCTTACAAGCTAGTTCTCCAAGGAACTAGACAACGAACACTCTGGCTAACTCCTTGAACGAGCCAACAAATCTTCGTTTCAGCTATCTAATCTGCTCTCGGGCTACCACTATCAAGGTATAAGAAAATGTTTAACATTTGATGACGTCTCAGACTATATGAAAGTCAATCCATGATCAGTAAAAATCAAGGTGTTTAATTGGGTCTTTAGATCCATCATACAGCTTAATAGTAGGGAGTTCAACTTTTTTAGGTACCTCTTTCTCCATTATGTTATCTGTGAATGGAGGGTTGATCTGTTCCAGCAAATTTTCTAGGTTTAGCCAAATATGTTGCTAGATTTTCTTTAGGTCGTCCAACTTTCTTTTATCTTTTTTCAACTCTTGCTACCAGGGCTGATTTTCTACCTCGATCTCTTTTATGTTCTGTTGCTCGCCCTTCGAATCTAATAGTCTCCTCAGATTGTCCCATTGTTTGTTTTCTTCCTTACTCTCTTGTCTGTGTCACATTGTTCGTTCCTTCTTTGCGTGATGATGTTGCAATTTCACTGTTTTGGGTCGTTCTGGATCGTGACTATGAGAGTTGTTCTCTAAGGTCAGTCGCAGGTCACCTCCAGTCATTTCTCCTTAAAATCAGCTTATCCTTGAGTCTAGGTTTCCGCACTCTAGACTCTCTTATCTCTTAGTTCGATGAGCCCTTTGGCCAGGTCTTGAACAAAATGATAGGAGTTTGCTAGCCTCCCTAGAGGAAGATTTAGTTTTTCCTTTAAAAGAGGCTTACTACTCTCTAGTTGGGTCTGGCGATCCATGATTTGGACAAGTCACCTCAGAGTACATTCCATCCCAAATACCATCTCCTCCAAATCTACTAGGTGGTTGCTAGAGTCGTTCCTCCTCACATTAGATCGGTTAATCTCAATAGGCTAAATTGTTCTCAGGTCACCAAGGAACGACTCGGTCTATCTCAGCAGCGGGAACAATTTGGTTGATCTCAATAGCATGAGATGCTCAATTGGTTCCAACAAGTTTCTGTAGGTTTTGGCCACGAATAGGAACTCGTCTTGAGTGTTTATCGTGGTTCGACTTATCTCCTTCAAAGTTTTGATGGCAGTTTTGATTGTTACTCATTGCACCGATTCGAAGTCTTGTAGATTATGTTTGATTCTCTTTATTATCATTCCCACATATGGCACCAACTATTATTCATGTTCTTGATCAACGGTGAATTTGTTTGAAGTAGGAAAGATCAACCAAATAGAGGCTACAAAACAAAGGAAATTGCATGTTGATATGGTGCAAGTCAAAACACTTTGATGCCGAAGTTATAATCGGGTTTGTGAAGAACTCGCAAAAGAAATAAGGTTTTAGTAACTACCTCTCTTGTTCGAGTTTAATCTCTATTTATATTGATCCTTCCTAGGATAGGCACAGATTCCGTTTTGGACCAAGAATAACCCATATTTTCTTTCCTACTAGGAATCAAACTGGTTTTTTTGGCCTAAATACTATGTGGGTCGCGCCCTATTTGTTGAGGGGATTGGCCTTAGCCAAATCTTAGACTTGGGTGCCTAACTCAATCGGGTTAGCCCAAGTTCTATATGTCAACTTGACTCGATCAAATCGAGACATTTTTTAAGGGCCTAGCTCAATGGTTGTTATATAAGCTCTGTGGGCCGAGTCGCCTTATCCAGGCCCTACCTGTGGGCTCGGCTCAGACCGAGCTACTTGTCAACAATGAGGTGACTATTGGGCCTAGGCCCACTCAACTTATCAGCCCCTTTTCTAGGTCTCCAACTATATTTCCACGGATTTTACTTTCTTAAGACCTTTTGGGACTTAATTCGGTCGCTCTACTACCAGGGTACACCTCTATTGAATAATAAATTTTGTATAGGATTTTTCTCTCATAATACTAATTACAACTCATAATTAGGGTCAATTATCACTCATTAACGTTAGGAAGATTATAATTATTCTTTTTCCTTATACAACAGCATACTTTCTTAATCTGCTGTTTTTTCTTTTTCTAGTTTTTTCAATCTCCTTCTTCCTAGTTTAAAATATTGTGTATCAGAAACTTATGAATCAATTCAATTGAAAACTTCCTACCATTCTTGGACTGAATTGAACTATAGTGATGTTTTCTTGTTACTTTCATACCCAATTTTTCTTTTGTATTTGGTCATAAGATTTTTTTTTTGTTTTGAGATAAGTGAAAAGATCTTCTTTTAGAGCGATTTGAGCCCCATGGCCTATTTGGTAACATCTCTTTTTTGTTTTTATTTTTGTGGTATGTTCTTTGTTTCTTTATTTTATCTTTTTAGAAAGAAAAAAAAAAAATTTGTCTTTGATAATTGATTATTATTCTTTATTCCTTCATTTTTTTTATTAAAAATAGAAACAAAAGCATATTTAATAATCATTATTAAATACAAAAATAAATGTTTAGAATCTATTAAACAATTTTTTTAAAAAATTCAAGGACCTATTAGATATAATCTCAAAAAATGAGGTACCAAACTCATAGTATAAGTAATTTTTAAACTAACTATTCTCTTAGTGCGATAAACTTATAATAAATATTTATTATTTAAAAAAAGTTCCATTTTATGAATTGTTTAAATATCATGAGTGCGTTTCTAGGTCAGGTTGAGCTAATTGAGAATTATTTTATTTTTATGTACCGGTTATGCTTCTAGTCCCAATAATTCAATTATAGGTAGGGATGGCAATGGGGCAAGGCAGTGACGAGAATGCACTCTTCCTCCAGTCCCCATCCCCACCCCCACCCTCGTCTTTGCCATTTGGAAGCGGGGATGGAGGCAGGAATTCCCCTAGGAACCCGTCCCCTTTAATCGTAGATTCCTAGCCTGTTATTCATGGAGCAGAGAAATAAAATATTCCTAAGGGCGACTATACCGGTCGAGGCGGAAGCAACAGTGAGGAGAATAAAGTGTTGGTGTTTTGGTTTGGTTAAGAACGGAGGAAGAAGACCTTCAAAAAAAATATAATCTGCTTGGGGTGGGCTTAGTGAAACAAGTTTAGTTCTATTTAATATAAAAATAAAAATAAAAAAGTATTTATTTTGTTATAATTCAAAGGAATATGTATATAAATTTTAAATATTTAAATAATATTATTATAAATAATAATATAATATTTTTTTAAAAAAAAAATAGGGATGGGAACAAGGCAGGTATGCCCTATCCCGTCCACATCTACAGTCAAATCGAGGATTCCCATTATAGGGTTCATACTTAGGTTGGTATTAGTAACTAACCAGAGTTTATTCACATTTTGTTTAAAATTTAATTTATTTCCGTCCATAAATATTAATATTATTTCATTTTAGTTTCTAAATATTTAAAGGTGTTCAATTCCAACCTCTCAACTTGTAAACGTTAATGCGACAATCTATTAGAACAAATAGAGATTTTCGACTTGCTAATTTATACTAAAGTTAGTATCACAAATGATTACTATGGGTAGTTCATAAACTAAACTACAATGACGAAAAGTTCGATACTAAAATATAATAGACATCAAAGTTTAAAAATTAAAACAACAATTAAAAAATTTGTGTATGTTTGAATAATAGTTTAGTGAACCATTTCAAAGTTATATTATCAATGAGTACATTCAAACTAACAACAGGTAGAAAAATATATTGATTTTTAATCATTTAAGCTATTCTCATCCAAAATCTTAATTTATTAAGACCTAAAAAAATAGAGAAAAGGTGTGTTAGGGTCGATCGCAAACTATACCCAAAATTCTGAAGTGAAACATTATAATTCATTGATAGATAAAGTTACTCTCAGGATTTCTATGAGACATTTCTTTACATCAGATTTAAATTAGATCAAGAACTGATCCAATCTATTCTCTCTCTATTTTCTTAAAACAAAAAAGAAAATTTTAAAAATAAATTTTAAAAATAAAATAAAAAAGAGGCATTAGAAATTATAGTTTAAACAATTCCTCATACTCTGCGGAGCCCCACTGGATTGGGCACGAGATCCAATTCCTCAATTGCAAGTAGGTACCAAACACCTTGAAAACAAACCCTTCATTCTGTTCTGTATAACCAAAAAAAAAAAGATAAAAAATAAAGAAATAGAAATTGAAGAGTAAAATGTTTGTTTGAGTTTAGTAAAGTGTGAGGTGGAAATTTGAACTCCCGATCTTTAGATTAAAGATTACTTTAACTAATTCAACTATACTAAATTTGACATAAAAATTTTACAAGTTAAAGGATTCAACATTGTTATTAAAAAAAGAAATATATATATATATATACTTTCTTAAAAATTTTAAAGTAAATTTTATCCTAGTTGTAACAAGGTCTGAAAAAGCAATCAAAGGTAATTTTCTTTTCTAATGTAACACGGAGAATTAAAAACAGAATTGTAAATGGATTTGTTGACCAAGATTTATTTGGAATAGTTCATTTCTTTCAAACGAGAATAAAAAAAAAAAAAAAAAAAATCTTATGAACGAAAATGTGGTGTACAAAACCCAAGTAAGTTTGCTTGGATTTTGTTTTTCTCTCTCTTTTTATAATCAAACTGAACATGAATAGTTCAGTGTGCGCCAATGAACTTTCTTTATATCCAAATATAGCTAAAAAAAAAATGTGTATATAGTTTTTTTTTCTGGTAATTATTAAAACTCAAGGCTAAAGTGAAGCTATTTAATAAGTATGTGAGCTAGTGAAGTTTGTTAGTTCCTAAGAAAATATTTGAAACATAAGAAAAGCTATTCTGGTGTGATTTCTATTAATTCTTTCAAAGTTATTTAATATATCCGAACATAGGCAAATAAATATTTGAAGCTATATATACAGGATACTGTATTAGATTCATATTAAATAAGTAATAATTAAAATTAACACCAAATTCTTTGTCCTCACCACCCCTAAATTTTCATGAATTTAATCACTTCAACCGTCTTTGATTGCAACTAAAATAAGTAGTCGTAAAAAGTTTAATGACTAAAACAAAGTAATTGAAAATCTTTGAAGTTGAAATAGAAATATGTTTGGCATCAAATGAATTCAGTGCATTTCTATTCGATAGGTTTTTAAATAAAAAAAAATACATAGATTTTGTGACCTAGATAGTGAAAAAAATTTAAAACAACATTTATTTATTTGCAATGCTTTGAGATTATAATACTACTACAAACGCATTAAAAAACATAGGAAACCAGAAATACACCGCTTTTGATTAAATTTCTTATTTTGAAACTTTTGTTATTAAATTATTAACCAAATCAAACCAAACTATACCCAAGAACATGTGGAGGTAGGGAGTTAAAACTTATGACGTAGATGAAAACAGGGGCGGATCCAGAAATTTATGTCAGGGAGGCATAAATTGAATATAGCTTTAGATGTATTATTATTAGCAACAAATCCAGAAATTAATGTTGGAAGCACAAATTGAATATGGTTTTAAATGTAATAAAATTTTAAAATTATGTAATATTAAAAATCATTTGTATGTACAATTTTTTGTTTATATTTTTGAAATGT
>JAOANK020332480.1:0-14513 GCA_026257165.2 Telfairia occidentalis
CAATCATACTGAACACAAGTTTCATTCATGAAATCTTACAACATCTAAGACACCCAACATATTCATCAGTTGATGCCCTAATAGTCAACATGCTTATACATATCATGACATTCAATCTAGTAATAAGCAAAGTCACTTACCTTGGCTTTCTAAATAATACTAAATTAATTCTTATTAGCTTGATCTACGTTGGGGGGAATTGAACCCATGACTTATTGGTAAGGGAAATATGTCTTTAACCAGTTAGAGCTATGTTCGGTTTGGCTTTTGCAGTGGTAGTTGATGACTTTATCCATTGAACTATGCTTGGATTTGCATTTATATTTTTAAAGCATTTAATCCTTACTTTGAAATTTAGGAATTTAATATCTATGTGTACTAGCTACCATATTTTCTTTTAATCCTTACATTTAATCCTTACATTTTTTTTAAAGCATTTAATACTTACTTTGAAATTTAGGAATTTAATATCTATGTGTACTAGCTACCATATTTTCTTTTACTTGTTTACAAATACCTCTCCGAACAAAAGTTATTAATATAAAGTTATTTTTTCTTTTTTATTGTTTTTTTTTACGTAACTTTTTTATTGTTATAACATAGGGACTTTTAAGAAAAAAAGAAAAGAAAAAATATCAATTATCACCATGAATTTGTCAAGGTGTATCAATTATTACCCTATAGTTTCAATTTCATTAAATTACACTTTAATTTAACTTTGTTAAGTGTTGCAATATTTACCGTAAACTTAAATAAGTGTTGCAATTTTTACCATTTAATAGACTTCCATTTAGAAATGTCAATAAAAATATTGTACATTGATTGAATATAAAACACATATCTTATACGAAAGTGATGAAGCTTCAAATAGAAACAACACTAGAATTGGTTTTTTTTTAAAAAAAATTGAATTCTTAAAGATTTAAGCTAATTTCAATGTGTAGCAAAATACTTTAATATATTTATAAATATAGCAACAACTTTTTGGTTTTGAAAATATAGTATTTTTAAAAATATTTTTGTTATTTTAATTTTATCATTTTTATTCATGCCTATCTACTTCTTTTAAGTATATAAGTGATACACATCCTATAAGACTTATCAATGATATGTCTTATATTGTCCTAAAAATAAGATACGATTAAGATATAATTCATATTTAATAGTATAAAATATATCACTGATATATGTTTTTCATAAGATATAAATATAATATAAATATATCAATAATATATTCCGTATTAAGTATATTAGTGATATTAGTTCTACTACAAAGTATATTGTTGATATACTTATAAGAGTATATTATAAAGGTATTTTGTCTTTTCGGGAGCTGAATATGGGCTTGGACCACTTTTTTAAAAATTGTATTTACAAAAAATAAAATTTTGTTGCCATATTTGTAATTTAATGGATTTTTTTCCATGTATCCAAGAGTGCCAAAGATTTATTTAATCATCAATCGTGGGCATTAATTGAGCTTAATTTTGTGTAAAGACTTGACTTTTATTGAAATTAGTAAATAATTTTGAGATATTTTTATTTTACTTTTTATCAAAATCAGTGGGTGAATTTAGCGAAAATTGAACAAAGGGTAAAATTTCAACTCATGTTTAAGTTGAAATTTAGGGTGAAAATTGATACAACTTGCCACGTTTAGGGAGAAATTGGACTTTAAACTTAGACTAGAGAATTACAATTTTTACCTTCTATTTAATTTCTACTAATTCACCTACTAATTTAAAAAAAAAATCTAAAAAACTTTGAGAACTTATTCATTTAATGAAAATCAATTTTGGCAAAAAATGTATTTTTTTAAGTAAATACAAAATTAAGTAGCACAAATCAACAATTAAACTAGTTTTGCCCAAAGTTACAAATGTCAACAAAAAAAAAAAAAAAACCAGCTCATTTCTGAATCCTATATATTTCATAACCAATATATATTTTATAATTCATTCAACAGACATAATACTATTCTTCAAACAAAAAGCTATCGTAAAGTAATTGTAACAATTTTTAAAGTTGAAAATTGAACACTTATTCAAGTTTTAAAGGTATAATATTTGATGAAATAAAATTTTAAGATAAAAATTGATCGACATTCTTAAGTTTAGAGGTAAAATTCACATTTTTCTCGAAAACATTTTCTCCCTTTCGAAAGATTTGTGAATAGATTCTTAATGTGCAATAATATTAAATTTTACAAGTCTTCTTAATTACAATTTCTAAAACCAATTTGAAAACCATGAATAGAAAACGTTTGCAAACAGTAGTAGCATTACAAATGCAAACTGTGTGTTTTGGGTACGAAAATCTTTTTTTTTTTTTTACTTCATCAACATGTGGATTGAGCTATGTTCGATTTGACTGGTATAAAAACTTAGATGTTCAAGATTTATGGAAGGTTCAAGTTTTAACGTTAGATGAAAAATGTCCATGTCTCAATTTTATGGAAATATTTAAGTTGACTAATATTTTAATAAAATATTAATTAAAAATTATTTAAATTAGTAAATAAGTATCTCTCATAAGAAATATGTGCTAAAATTGTCAAATTGAGTATAATTCAATTGGTTAAGACATATCTCTCCGATCAAAAGATCGTGGATTCGAATCTTCACTTTTACTTAAATTGAATATACATATATATGATGTGTGTGTGTTAAAATCCTTGTTATAGTATTGGGTTCATATTAGTGATAGTTTGTTAACATCTTTTTCATATTTCATCGACGCTTTCCATGGTACAATAGAAACCAATCACATGTCACTCTTAGATATATATAAATATATAAATATCAATAGAAGCATCCACATGTCATGAAATAACAACACACAATAATTTTTTCCCTTTTGTTAAATTATAAGTTTGGTCTTCAAAATTTTAAAGTAATGTTTCTTAAGTCTCTAAATTTTTGAAATCCTTCAACTTTCAATTCAATAAATACTAAGTTTTTGAAGTTTTAAAATATTTAAACATCACTTTTCATCATTATGTTTCTATGTTTTGTTATCCACCTTTTAAGGAAAAAAAAGTAGTTTTTTAAAAGTTTTGATCTTAATTTTAAATTTTAATTAAAACTTAAACGTGTTTTAGAAAAATGTAAAAACATCTCAAAGAAATTGTAATAAAAAAACTAAAAAAACGAAATAATTATCAAAACATGTCGCACTGGATCATTATTAAGTTATGAAGTTTGAAACATGCAGGGAGTGGTAAGTGAGTTTAAAATTCCCAAAACGGAGAATCCAAATTTGGAGAAGTATGAGTTTCATTGGCTTTACATAAATGGATTGCTTGGAATCATATTCACTTTTGGAGTTTCATATTCTTCTCTGAAGAGCAGAAAGGCAAGGTCGTGGTTATATGCCACAGGTAACCTTGTCAATAAATCAAGCAAAATAGATTTATATTTTCATGAGAATGGTTTTTTCTTTTTTTTTTTCCCTTCTCTTTTTGAAAGAAATATTTTAGTGGGTAGCTTTAGTTTTCTAAAATAGTTATAGAAATATATTTGCAGAAAAGTAACGGTGATGTAATATTTATTTCTGTGTTATATGGGCTTATAGCGAAATTGAATATGGACTAGCTAACGTGAGCATTGAGAGATAAGATAAATATTGACGACAAAGTACAAACAAGAGCCAAAATATAAAGTAATGTTTCTAAAATATAAGCACTAAAAATAGATATTTTGAAAGTTTGAGGTTAAACTTGAATAAACTTCAAAGTGTAGAGACCACATGAGATTTAAACTAAAATATATATAATTGCAACAATATTTTTTTAAAACATTGATTAACTTTAGGGAATTTGGAATAGGCAGCATAATATTTAGAAATGTGTATCTCTATAATAAAGCAATTAAAAACATTAGGATATTTTAAATATAGTATTTCACTATTGTCAATATGATTAACATAAATCAATAATTAATTTAGGATATTTATCAACCATGATCATAAGAATCATCCATTAGCGAACGAACTTAAGGGATTACATATGTAAGGCACAAGGTGCAGGTGTGTGCCCATTTAAAGTACACACTAGTGAAAGAAATACAAAAATAATTAATAAAGAAGAAAAACAGAGGAGATTCATAGAGTAAATCCTCAACCTAGATTCAGGAAAATGATTTGCCTAAACATAGACAATTGAGAAGGGAAGAAGGGAGCAGAACAGCAATGCTAACTCTTTAACTGTGTGAGAGAATCAACTAGGAAAGTATGAATGAACTAGATTAATCAAGAAGAATCTGAAACTAACTTGGAGATTTGATCGGGAAGGTCCTGCTTATCTGCTATAATTGGGCGAGTATTTTCTGCAGCTGTAATAGATTTATTCATGTTGTAATTGAGCTTGAGAGGAGGATAATCAGTTGGGTGATTGAGCTGATTAAAAATGCCTTATTTTATTAACTGTTGTAAATCCACATTTGAATCATCTTAGGAAGTGGATATATTTGAGTGATGATGATTTTCTTCATTCTTCTTCAAACTAGAGGTTGGTAGACACCGAATGCCTAATTTTTCCTTTAGGTTCGAAACGTGGCCTTGGAAACAGGTTTAGTGAAGATGTTTGCTAGATGACCGCTTGATGACACATATGTAGTGATTAGTGAGCCTAAAGCTACTTTTTTCCAAACAAAGTGATAGTCAAGTTCACTATGAATAGGTCTAGCATGAAAGACAATATTAATAAACAAATGTAAGACACTCATATTATCATAGAAGAGTTGGGGAGGTTTAAGTAATAGAACATGCATTTCTTTCAATAAAAAGAAACTCCATGTTAGCTCAGTTGTAATATTTGCATGCCATAGCTTGATATTTTGCTTCAGCCTTAGAGAATGAAACAGTTGGTTGTTTATTGGATGACCACGAGATGAGGTTTGATCCCAAGAAGACAGAGAAGCCTGTTATGCTTATTCTTGTCGTTGTTCATCTTTCTTAGTCTGCATCGCAAATGCATATAAATTTATGAAGTTATGTTTTAAGGAGATATTGTGATTGAGTGTGCCTTTGAGGTATCTGAGAATGCATTTTACAGTGCTCTTCAGTGTTGAAGTTGAGGTGCATGAAGATGTTGACACACTTGATTCACTCCATGAACAATGTTTGGTCTAGTGATTGTAAGGTATTGTAGTGATCCAACAAGCTTCTATAGGTAGTTGGGTCTACAAGTTCTTCGCCCTTGGGAGTAGAGGATTTGGAAGTGGACATAGGTGTGGTTATGTATGTTGCATCCATCATGTTGGCCTTTTCAAAGATCTCCTTAGTGTATTTGACTTGAGTAAGATATTTTCTCATGTTGATCTACCCCTAAGAAGAAGTGGAGATCTCTCAAATCCTTGAGAGAGAACTCAGTAATCAAGGTATCTACAAGAGAGGTTAAAGAACTTGGTTTTGTACCTGTGAGCATAATATCATCAACCTATATTTACATAAAGGTTAAGCTTGATTCTTTTTTAAGACAGAAGAGTGAAGGGCTGCAAATGAAACCTATAGATACTAAGAACTGTGAAAGACGGTCAAACCAAGCTCTTGGAGCTTGTTTTAATCTATAGATCGATCTCTTGAGCTTATGAACATGATTTGGAAAGTGAAGATCAACATAATCTGGAGGTTATGATGTATACATTTCTTCTTTGAGACAGCTGTGGAGGAAAGCATCTTTTACGTCTAATTGTTTGAGGTTATGACGTATACATGTCTTCTTTGAGAGAGACAACAAGAGCTAGTATTAGCCATATGGTTGTTTGTTTGATCACAGGACTGAAAGTTTTATTGTAGTTTAACCCTTCAACTAGAATATAGCCTTGAGCAACTAATCTAACCTTTGAATCGTTCTATGGATCCATCCTCTATCAGTTTAATTTTGTAGATCCATCTGCTGCCAATGATATTTGTTTTTGAAGGCTTCTCAACCAACTCCCATGTGCAAGTTTTGTGAAGAGCTTGAATTTCATTATCCATCGCACCTTTCCAATTAGGCAACAGCTGCTCTGTAGCTTTTTGTTCTTCCTCCTTAAACATAAATAAGTGTTAGACAACATAGAGGTGTCATGGAGAAGTAAGTTACCTTGTGTTGATTCATTCATGGTTGATGATGGTAAACGAGAAGTCTTGAGTGTGGTTGGCCCATTTACTCTAGTGAGCATTGGATGAATACTGCTGTCATGTGGTGCAATTTTTGCTGGGGCTGAAAGTTGAGTATTTGTCTCCTAATTTCTCACGTTTCTGTCCCTCATGTTGACAATGGGAAGGTCTATGTAAAGTTGGCTGGTAATATCAAGTAGATGGGCGAATTGGGAACCTCCAGCTTGTACTGAATCTTCATTCTCAATAGTTTCATCAGTTTGTACAGTAGGTGTATCAACGTGAAGTTTAGTTCTACTTACTGAAGTGTACGTACATTGGTTGGAATTTTGTTCCATCTCTGTTTCATCATTGGAAATGTCATCGTATTTGCTTTTGAATTGGCTTACCTCACCATCATTTGAAGGATATTTGGTACTGTCAATCTCTGGGCATATCCATTTTTCTTCATCAACAAAGTTAGTGACTTCTAAGTTTAAAGAAACCTCAACATTGGCTCGAGACTTTGGTACTTGAAAGGTTTTTACTCGGTCATCAAACTCAACATGCCTTGATATGTACACACATTTAGTTTATGATCTAAACATCTATATCCTTTACGAGGAGTGATGTAACCTATGAAAACACAAGGATATGTTCCTTTTGAGAATTTTTTCTTTGTACAGGTTCTTAGGTAAGGGAAGCATAAACATCCAAATATTTTTAGATTATTATAAATAGATTTCTTAAGTAGAGTTTTTCAAATGGAGTACTCATATTGAAATAGCAGTAAGAAAAGCATCTACCCAATACCTTATAGGAACATTGGAGTGAAATATTAAAGTCAAACCTGTTTTAACCACATGTCTATGTTTTCAGCCGCCAGTGTTGTATGTGCACAAGATATTTGGTGTTGTATTCCATTTGAGTCAAGAAGGATTTTGAGGTTTGTGGATGCAAATTCTCCTCCTCCATTGGTTTGCAGTATCTTTAGTTTTCTATCTAGTTGGTTTTCAACATTCAATTTGAACTTGGAAAAGCATGCTAAAAATCAGATTTTTTCTTCAATGGAAAAATCCATGAAATCTCGAGTGATCATCTATAAAACTTGCATAATACTTAAAGTTTTGACAATAAAGAATGAGAGCAAGTCCCCAAAGATTGCAATGCACTTAAGGAAATATGCTAATTTGATTATTGAATTAAAAGACAACATGCAACTTTTGTTGATTTAGTAATTAAAACACACAGACAAACTCGTTTTCCAATTTACTATCCTGATTTCTTGACTATTACAAAGGGCTTTTAGGGAAGCTTCGTTTAGGTGACTCATACATTTATGCCAAGTAGAGTAATCAGCTTTACTAAAGTGATTAAAGGCAGCATAAATGCAGAATTCTTAGTAGCCGACAACGCATATTTTTCAGTAGAGCATTGAGGTTCGGCAGTAGCATCAACTGCATACAAACCATCACTTCTAGTTTTCTTTGCAATGATCTTCTCTAATTTGTTCTCTATCACAAATTCATTTGCAAAAAAGATTATAAGACAACCATTATAAGAGGTTGATTTAGTTATAGACGAGAGATTTTTCTTCATGGAGGGAACAACCAAAACATTTTCTAACTTTAAGTTGTTGTGAAGTGAAGCTTCTTCCTCTCCCTTTACTTTTTTTTCTCTTTCAGTGCAAGAACAAATTGGTTAAAGGTAGGGTATGGGCCTTAGATAACATCGTTGTGTTGAAGTCTTTGTAATTTATTCAAGACCTCTAGCTAGTATAAATACCTTGGTTAGATCGTCCATAGGTCTCTTCATAGCAGAAGGTTTGTCACCGAGAGCTTTGAACCACTTAATTTACTCATCAGTTGACAGATTTTCCTTCTTCAAGCAGTTTAACGCCTCATTTACATGAATTTATTTTTCTTTGGTTATGGATGGTAACGTTTCTTCTTCTGAGTTCCATACTCTATATACATTCTCCAATCCTTCAATCATGATCAAGACTTTTTCATATATGAATCAAGAGTTAAGAGGCCATCATTGTGAGTCAAGTTGTGTAGAGAGGATTGGAAGTTGATTTTCCTTCACAGTCTGTGATTTCTGCATCCAAAATCGAGTTGCTGTCGAGGCTTCTAACCAGTGCTATAACATGTGATCTCCATAGTAAATAGTTTGATGCATTGAGGTTGAGAGATATTAGACTAGTGCATTGGTGGGAAGTACTTAATCGTGAGGAAAATTTTCATGTGGCCATGAGTTTGTGAGAAAAAAGTTGGAATTTGAATGATGATGATTTTCTTCACATAGTAATTACTAATAAGTATTGTTAATTTCTTGTTTCTCTTCTTTAATGATTCTCTCTTTCTTTCATATAGGCTGGTTAAGAAGCTTCATTGCAGACTATGGAGTTCCTCTCATGGTTGCGGTATGGACTGCATTATCATTCAGTGTACCGAGCAAAATTCCTTCTGGAGTTCCTAGAAGACTTCTAAGCCCTTTGCCATGGGAATCTGCTTCTTTATACCATTGGACCGTGGTCAAGGTGAAATCCTTTTCCTTTACTCTTGTTGGTCATTTTTATATCTTTATATTAAATTTTAGAATAGTGAACTTTTTAAGTCCATGTTTTCCTTGTGTTTTTTCTTAGGGCAAAAATTTGTTTAAGTGTATTTTGTTAGAATTTAAGCTAGATACATGGATTGGTGAATACATTTCTAAATACATGGTACATGAATTTCAAATTTCTAGATACATGCACTTCTAGCTACATGGAAGTTCATTGTTCAACTACATGAATGGTATATATACATGTACTACATTTATTTTGTGTCTTTTAGGAGATGTCTCTTAATTGCTATATAAAGGGATTCTTTTCCTCGTTTGTAATCAAGAAAAATCAAGCAAATTGAAACAATTGAAGTAAGAGATTCGAAGAGAACAATTTTCTTCTCTTGAGTGTTCTTGAGTTTTGTAAGAGAACAAGTTTCCTCTCTTCAAAGCTTGTGAGATTTAGCGTGAATTTTAGGGAGGATTTATCAACGCTTCTAACATATTTATGGCCAATCTCTTTCATAAACAAGATATGATTGAAAAGAAATTGATTGAGTTTGGAAGTAGGAATCCTAAATTTTGAAGACTTATGGGTTGAGTTGTCATATTGTAGAAGGGGATTCTTGTATGTACAAAGCAATTCTCAGAACCAAGAACGAGCAAAGAATTAAACCAAGGTTTTCCTGTATTACAATATAAATGTGGAGATTAGAATTTAAACCTCAACTTTAAGGAAGTCTTATACATATTATAATCACTAAAGTACGTCAGGTTGACACATAAAAACAATGTTATAGGAAAAAAGGATTATTTTAGCTCATGGTTGCTAGCAAAATAAAAGCTTACATAACCAATAACTCCATCTCGAGATCTAAATGTGCCAAAGTAAATACCCGTTATGTCAAGCAAGTATATGAAAATCCATTGAAAACTACTTTCTATTTCTCTTTACCAAAGTCAAAGAAATCATATTATATATTCTCTTAGGTACCAAAACATGTGATATAAAATTGGAAGAGCTTGTAGCTTTATATTATTAATTGGGAAACATAGGTGTTTACACATGTATGTGTCACAGGATATGGGGAAAATCCCTCCCACATATATCTATGCTGCCTTTGTTCCTGCTGTGATGATTGCTGGACTCTACTTTTTTGATCATAGCGTTGCTTCTCAAATGGCACAACAAAAGGAATTTAATCTTAAGAACCCTTCAGCTTATCACTACGACATCTTGCTACTAGCATTTACGGTACCAATATTTTCTTTACAACAATAATATTTACCTACATACCGATAAGCATAAGCTGTAGAGCTCGTACTTTAACTTTCTAATATATCGCATTTTTATGACAAATTCTTTTCGAGTGGAATCCACTCTTAACACCTAATTATTTCTTTGTGGTGGAAAATTGATGATCATAATGTTAGACATTACTTTGTGGGTTACTTGGGCTTCCTCCTTCAAATGGGGTTTTACCACAATCCCCTATGCATACCAAAAGCCTTGCAGTTCTTAAGAAGCAGGTAATTAATAAGCATAAAAATGTGATATAAAGTTCATACACTGTTCAAATAATATATGTATATATTAAAGTATATCTAATGTTAGTTTGTTAATGAATTTAGTTGTGTGTTAATTTATTTGCAGTTGATGAGAAAAAAGTTGGTTGAAAGTGCTACGGAAAGCATAAAAAAGAAAGCCACCAACTCAGAAATCTATATCCAAATGCAAGATGTGTTCATTCAAATGGATTGTAACCCACTTGCAAGTCCTTTACAGGTAACGTTATCGTTTCTCGTTTTAAGTTCTTGAGAAACATATGCATTTGGTAACTTGTTTTTATTTTTAAGAATTGTTTCTAAATTTGTAAAAAAAAAAAAAAAGGAATTGATTACTTATTTCCAAAGTTTTAGTTTTTTGAAGACAGAATTAAAAATATTATTTTATCATTTTTTTTAGCAGATAAAGTGCATAACAAATATTAAAATTTCAAATATAACATAATATTTTTTTTTTCAAGAAAATTACTTTCTTAATTTTGTGATAATTCAATTTTTTTTTTTTTTTAAAACTTAAAACTGGAAAGAAATAAGAAATAGTTGGTTACAAAAATATCAAGTAAGAAATGATGACCAAATACATCTCTATTATATTTACTAACTTTATCCAATAATAACAAAACAACACACAAATTCAGTTTTCTTTCCTAAAAAAAAAACATGAAACAACGAATAAAAAATAAGAAATAAGAACGAGAGAAAATACGTTAATGGTAGAAATTAAAAGTAGAGAGAGTAGAGAAAATGAATTTTCAGTTTTGGTTTATGGAGAGTTTGCAGATGGGTGAAGTGGTGAAAGAACTGGAAGATTTGAAGGAGGCAATTATGAAAGGGAATAACAGCAAAAAATTAGATGAAAATGCAGAAGAAAAAATTGGTGAAGTTGTGAAGCATATTGATTGTTATGTTCCAGTTAGAGTAAATGAGCAAAGAGTGAGCAATCTGGTACAGTCAGTGCTAGTGGTTGCAACTATTTATGCAATGCCAATGGTGAAGAAGATTCCAACTTCTGTGCTTTGGGGATATTTTGCTTATATGGCCATTGATAGTCTTCCTGGAAACCAATTCTGGGAAAGGATTTTGCTCCTCTTCATAATCCCTACTCGACGTTACAAGTAACCACCTTTTTATAACTTTTTATTATTAAATCTATCTATCTTTTACTACTCAATCAACATTCATATTCCTCTTTATTTAGTTTTTCTTAAACTCTAAACAATTTCAATTATATCTTTGAATTTTAGATTTTGATTTCATATTGTTAGGTTAGTTAAATGCTAAATGTGACACATTATTAGTGCACATACCACTTGCTCTTACTTTATTAAGTGGATCTCTATATTCTCTATCACTTCATGTCAGATATTAACTTATTACTCTAATCAATATGTCACATCAATTTTTTTTTTTTTGAATTCAACAACATGTGAGGGTTGAGGGATTCCAACCCATGACCTCTTAGTCAGGGAGTTATGCCTTTAATCACTTGAACTATACTCTATTTGAAACTTATTAGAATTAAAATAAAAAACTTATTGATATAATTGAAACTTTTGAAAGTTAGAAAACTAAATCGAATCGATCTAGCTTTTATTTCTAATGTTATTTATGTCCTTGTAAGTTTCTAACCAAGTTTTATTGTGGCCATCTATTTCTTTTTCTGCAGAGTTCTAGAAAATGCTCATTCGTCCTTTGTGGGGTCAGTGCCATTCAAATACATAGCCATATTCACTCTCTTTCAACTTGTGTATCTCCTTATTTGCTATGGAGTGACTTGGATCCCTATGGTTGGAGTCTTGTTTCCTTTGCCTTTCTTCTTTCTCATTACCCTAAGACAATATATCCTTCCCAAGCTACTCCAATATCAATATTTGCAAGAGCTCGATGCAGCTGAATATGAAGAAATAATGGGGTCTTCAAAGACCTCACTTCGTCTTTCCTTCAAGGTACTTTTCTTTTTCTTTTTTTACGTTAAACCAATGACCTTTAAGAGAAGAGGTTATTAATGTTTTAATTAGTTGAACTCTCTTCAGATGACGGTAACAATTTCATCCCTTTTTTTTTTTTCTTTTTTTAATTGAAATTGTTGGCTCTCCCTTTTTTGTTTTTCAGGGAAATGATTCTACACACAAGATTAAAGATGGAGATGATGTTGAGATGTGTTGACAACCAAATAATAGGGGAGTTGAAGGTTTGAACAAGAAGCTTCAATGAAGATGGATAAGGTTCGGTATGAAACAAATAAAATCTGAGTTTTTTGGAATTCATCACAATTTGTGATTGAGATAGTAAAATATTTGGGAAAACAACATTAACTTTTATCTTAAACTTAACCATGTGTATCAATTTTTATACTAAATTTTTATTTTCGTCAAATTGCATACACCTTAAAGTTAGCTAGTATTGCGTTCTGTACTTTAAACTTAAGAAAATGTTATAATCTTTATTTTGAATTTTTATAATCTTATCGGTTTTGAAAAGCATATTCTCATTTGTGCTTAATGAGTTATAAAACATATGCTCATTAAGATTGAATTTAAGAGAAAAATGACATTAGTATTAGTTTTTTTTATTGAGATATGTGAGGATAGAGTTATTCAATGGTCAATTTTGTGCCTTGATCAATCTTAATATTGTGCAAAACTCGATTTTCATTGAAATTAGAATTTTTGGAGATTTTAACATTGCTTTTTATTAAAATTATTGGATAAGTCATCAATTGAATTGAATAGAAGGTAAAAATTGCAAGATTCATCAAAATATAGAGTCGAATTTGTTGAAATTGAAATTTTAGGTTAGAAAATTATATAACCCTTGACAAGTTTAAAGGTGAAAATTGATTTTTTTCTCTTATTATTATTATTAGTAGTTCAACCATATGTGAGATGAGAATAATTCGAACTTTTCACTTTTTAGTCTAAATTATTAATGTTTTAATTCGTTGAACTATATTGAAGTTGATAAGAGAGCTTCCTAATTAACGTTCTTTGAAGTGAACATTTTTGCTTTAATGTAGGTTTATCCTAAAACAGGTGAAATGGATTGAAGGTTCCGTACGATATCTGGTGGCAGAAGATAATGTTCAATAACAATTTCAGGTTGAAAATAGATGATGGAGAATCAGTTGGTTTAGGGTGATTTTCTGTTCGTATCCATTATTTCAAAGTTTATCTAAGTTTCTATCAAACATTGTAGATCTCAGCCCATTTGTAATTGCAGCAGAAATGTAAATCTGTAAGTACACAGGTCAAGTTTAAACATATATTGATGATTGTTGAGAGTGTCGTTTTTTGGATTGAATTTCTAGCTCACTTGAGTACCACAATTACAATCGCCCAAATTCATTAGAGACTTAAAATAGATCAAGATGATAGTTGATTTTTGGATTGAGTTTCTGGTGACTAAATCAATATAAATAAACAAACAAAAATAATAGATCTATGAGAGGAAAATTTTTGAGAATTGATTTCACCATTTGAATTCATAAACTAAAATGAACTATCAATTCCTATAGGTCAAAAACTCTCAACTCTCAACTTCCTCTTCGGCTAGGCAATGCTCCTTACTAATTAATTAAGAAATCAATATTCCTATCTAATTTCAATAACATGCAAAAGGCTTATTATTTTTGTTCAATCCCAAAAGTAACTAAAGAATGCATTTTGCTTTGATCTTAAGCAGAAAATTTTTTAGCAAGCTAAAATGATCAAGAACGTGAAATTAATCGTATAAAGAGTTAAGGAGAGTGAGAATCAATATTAAGTTTTATAGTGGTTCAGTCCGAAGACATACTCCACCTGTGAAAGCAATGAATCTTCTTTACGTAGTCAATATTATGCAAAGATCTGAGAACAAAGAGCAACAATAAGTATATTATAAGGAGAGCTATCACAAATGCACCGTTCTTGCAAGGTGCTCAAGACTCTTGGAACAAGAGAAGCTTCCTTTGTTAAAAGTAATTTGTAATTTCTAATTAGTCATTTGCGTTCGTCAATGTGACTTCTTGGAATATGTAAGGACATCTTGGAATAGGTAAAGCCTTTTCGAATATTGAAGGGTTCTAGAAATATATACAACTCTATAGAATTTTCTAGAGAACTATTTCCTAGGTCATTAACTAGGAGTCTCTTGAATCCTCTTTTGACACCTATAAATTGAGGTGTCCTCCACCCTTTGTATGTAAGGAAGTAAGCAAGCTTCAATTAAGCAAAGTGCCAAACCACTCAATTGAAGAAGTTTCTCTCAACAGTCCTCTCCATTCTAAAATCTTCCCAACTTTCTTTCATTGCCTCCAACAAATTTGGCATCAAAGCCATCCT
>JAOANK020332678.1:0-14510 GCA_026257165.2 Telfairia occidentalis
CTAATTTTAAAATGAAACACTTTCTTTAATATAATTAATTTAAATTAAATATTATTTATTCTACTAATTTTATTTTAATAAATTCAAAACAAAATACAATTTATTTTTGTCACTTCATTTTGTGCAATATTTAATTTTATTGAAATTGGTGAGTTCATGAATATTTTTCTATTTTGTTTAAATTAGTGGGTGAAAACGAAAATGTAATAGAGGTTAAAAATTGCAATGATTATCTAAGGATATGGTCCAATTTGATGAAATTGAAAGTTTATGGTGAAAATTGAGACAACTTATTTAGAGGGAAAAATTATTTTTTTTTCTTAAATTTGAGTATTTTAATTAATTGGATTGAATTAAATGTTGAAATTTAATTATTTAAGTTTGACAATCTTCAATTTGTTTTATATAAAGACATAACTATACCTACGTAAAATTGAACTATAATTTATATAATTTTTTTAATAAAATAAAATTATAAATCTTTATAATTATAGTTGAAAGCAATTATATGTATATATCTATATTTTTTTTAAATTACATTATAATTTAGAAAACTTTAATATTTATAATTGAGAGTGTGGAGAGAGATGAAACCAAAACAATTAATTTGTAAAAAATAGAAGCAATTAAATAAAAAAAATTGAATGGCAAAAAATGAGAAATAGAGAGGAGAATAATAAATAATAATAAAAAAGAGAAGATAAGAGAGAGAAATGATGAAGTTGATTGGTGTGAGACTCATTTGAAGAAAAAAAAGAATAAAAAGGAGTTATGAATGGTAACTTGGAGGAGTTGTAAATAATATTTTTTAGAGTTGTAAATAGTATTTTGGGAATTGTAAGGAGTAATTTGGGGAGTTGTAAATAGTGAAAGGGAGTAGGTGTAGTCCACCCAAGTCCTTGGGCCAAACGGGCAGTGGGCTTACTTTCCCAAGTCCACTCCCCAAAACCCTTCTCCCAAACATCTCCTAATAGACAATTTTTACAGTAATATAAGTCTATTATAATTAGTAATAAATCTATAATTTTCTTTTCTTTTCTCTACTAGATTCATTCTGATTGAAATTCTATAAAGATTTACGTGAATTTATTACCTCAAATTGTTAAATATCACGCATGAAGAACACAAAAATAAAAGAACATTGATAGACTTCTATTAGTGATAGACTATTTATAATATATATTTATATATATATATATATATATAATATAAAAGTAAAAAAATCAGCTATTTATAATCAATATAAAAAAAGTCAATTATTGATATTATATCATTTTATAACTTGTGGAATTTTACCTGTCTTATAGCTATGACCAATACGAGGAGAAGGATATTGATAAGTTGATATCACTAATAAATCTGATAGACTTAAGTCTATCAATGATAGATCTTTATCACATAATGATAAGACATTCTATTAGAGATAGATTTAAATTACAACCTAAAAAAAAGTATTTCTTTAAATAGCAAAAATAGATTTATTATGTTTACTAGTTGATTTTTCTTTTTGTTTTCTAAGATCATGTCCATTTTTTGTATGATTCTCCATTCAAGGTAAAAAAATTTAAAAATATATGACAATGTAATCAATATAATACATAGTCTATCATTGATATATAGAAGTTTATCGTTAGTTTATCAACGATACTAATCTATAGACTATAAATGAGAAATACAAAAATGAATTTTAAATTAACAAGTCACAACTTACAAAAAAAACAGAAAAAAACCTTATAGATCACAACTTATACGATAATAATTAAGAACTTCAAAAAAATAATAATAATAATTAAAAAAAGTTAAATGAAGAAACATAACTTATGAATCAAAAGTTATAGACTAACAAATCAAAACATAAAAACAAGAAGTCAAATTATAATAAGAACTTATGAGATTTGAAAGTGAAGAAACACTACACAAATTATAAGAATTTCAAAACTTAAATGATAGAATTTAGTCAATCAGCAATAGACTTGTATCTCTAATAGACTTAAATCACAATATAATATATAGTATATCATTTATAGAAGTCTATGGCTAATAGACTAAATTTATGATGTTATTTAAGTCTATTAGTGATACCAGTCTATCGCTCTTCATAAACAAAAAAATTGGGCAATTTTTTTGCTATATTTTCAAATTCTTTTATTTTTATTTTTGCTATAAATGCTATTGTTTTATGCCCAATTACTATATTTGCTAACAATCCTTTAATATTTTTGCTAAGTTTTTCTCTATCTAAATTTATCATTCCCTCTAACATATCTATATTTAAAATTACTCCTTCACTTTTTTCTCTCTCTTATTTCTTTTTTATTATCTAACAAATATATCTCTCTATCTTTTTTCTATCTAAAATTTTTCTCTCACTACAAATATTCTTTATCGTTTTTTCTCGTATCATTTCTTTTGCTCTCAACTTTATTGTTCCTCTACATTTTTCTTTTTCTCTTTAATGTTTTTTTGTTTAAAATTTCTCTCCGTTTAACTTTTTTTCCCCATCCCTAACTACTTTTTTAAGTAACTTCAATAAAATTTCTCCTTCTTTGTTTTTCTTTCTAATTTTTTTACCTCTAAAATTTCTCTCACTAACTTTTTTGTAACTCGTGTTTGTTTTTCTAACTTTTTTGTAACGCGTGTTAGTTTTCTTTTAATGATTTTGGTTGATATGTTGTTGAATTTTTGATTATTTCTTTGGAAATTTTGGTGTGGTTATTAAGTAGGGATTAATTAATTAAGTTGAATTAAAGAAATTGATTTTTCTTTTTGAGAAAAGAAAATTAAATAAAAGGGGGTGACATTCTCGTAATTATGTGGAAGTAGGGCTAGGGTTAGGTTAAGGGGGAGGTCTATAAGTTTGTAGCTAAGGACCAAGCCACAAAAATCGTATTTCTATTCCAAGAAGAAAAGACCATCTCAAAAGCTTCCCCTCTCTTTCTCTAGTTCATGCCAACCTTTCCCCTCAAAATTTTCCTCTCATTCTCTCACACCCAACCTTCCCTCCACACAGCACCACCTTTAAAGGACAAAGGGCAGTGTCGGTGACAGCAGCAACAACAATCAAGACTGGCGACGACGATGGACAACGTATTTTATTCCTTTTTTTTCCACTTCCGTTGCTTCATTTGGGTTGAAATTTTGAGAACAACTTCTTTATCACCTCCTCGTATCCCAACCAGAACACAGGTAAGACATCAGAGTTCTCAAACTTAGTGTTTTCTTGAGTTTTTTTTCTCATTTTAATCACACTTTCTTCTCTTTCTCGATCTTTCGAAAGGGCGATCTACATGTTGGTGGAAGCGGATCGACGATTGGAGTGGTGGTAGACCTTCACACGCGGTTCGGAGCAGCTGTGGTGGCGGCACATGCGGTGAGGGTTTAGGTCGCGCATGGCGGCGCATCGAAGGTCTGTTCGAGCTAATTTTGGCGTCGTTGGATTCCTCAGGTTGAGTAGAGTGGGAAACCGGTCTCTGTTCACCAAAATCTCTGCAGAGCGTGGCAACGACGCGTGGGGCATTTTCTGGATAGTGGCATGTTCTGACTCTCTCGGTAGTATTTGCTCCCTAAAAGTCGTAAGTTACATATTTCATTTTAGGTTAGTAATGAATAATGGGCAAATAGAACGTTATGGATGTATGTAACCGTATACGGGGTCTCTTATAGACTTTTTGTTGTTTGCTGCAATATAAGGTAGTTGGATTCACTCTTAGATTAGCCTTCGAGCTAAGGTTAGATGAATTGTTTGATATTTGTGATGTATGTAGTTATCATGCTTATGTTTGTAATTGATGATATTCGAGCATGTTGTAGTATTGTTATTGGGCATGATGTGATGTGTTATTGAATTTGATGTGTATCTTATGTTTATGTGGATAATAGATGTGTCGATTGTACGTGGATAATGCATGCTAAGGTTATAGTGAGAATATTGTAAACTAGATGCCTGGGCATCGACTAAATTGTGTTGTTGAGACCTTGCATAATAGAGTTTATGTATGTTGTATGTTCCTATGTTGGTGTCACCATCTCTGCTGAACTGTATATTGAGAATCTCCTTGAGATGGATTTTCTGCTGTGTGATCATGGAGGATCCTCCATGAGATTTCGTGTCTGTGCTTAGTGATATTGAGGACCTCGATGAGGTGCATTCTCTGCTTTGTAATTATTTTGAGGTCTCTCCATGAGACTGTGTATCTCTACTGAGTTTTATATTGAGGGTCTCCATGAGATTGTGTGTCTCTACCGTGTGATTGTTTGAGGACCCTCCATGGGATGGTATGTTTCCTTTAGAAAGTAGGTCTCACATGATCTGCATGATTATTTGTGTTTGCATATCTGACCTAGGAGGTCGTGGTCACCTACTGGGTATATATATTTATATACTCAACCTCATATTATTTATTTTTTTTAGGTAACAGGGAGGGCTGCCGTGGTGGATGACGAGGAGGGTTGCATAGATGCCATGGTGACGTGTTGCAGTCTTCCGCATGTATCTACATTAGAATTTGCATAGTTTTTTTTTTTCGATGTTGGATTAAATGTCGTAATTTTGAATTGTGTTTAGTTTCGCTTTCATTTATTTTAAATTCGGGATCCCAACTACTTTCATTGTACTATTTTAACTTAGTTATTTATGTTTTTATGGAAATTTGATTTCAAGTTTAGAAAATATTTTTAAAACTTTTATTTAAGAGCATGCATGTTAGTAGCAACTCTATGAGCTCTAAGTCTAGAAGTTGAATCGTTATAGTTGGTATCAAAGCAATGTCAATTCTATAGACCGCTTACTTTGTAAGCACTAGCGTGTTACCATGGTCATGTAGCAATCACCTCATCACCAGCAGGTATGCATCTATTTTTTTTTTTTGTATGGTTACTTGTGCTCTAAAGAAATGTGTTAGATTTGCGTTGTGCTAGTGTTGTGGTTTGTTTGATGGGTTGTGCGATAGATAGGCTGATTAGGCTTAGTTTTAGATCATACCTCCCCGCAGCCGAGGAACCAGACGTCGAGGTAGAGGTAGGGGTAGAGGTAGGGGTTCAAGTGGTCCCACCGCTTGCAGCACCTGAGGACCATCTGGTAGAACAACCCTATGAGTAGCCGGCAGGTCAACTGATTCCCCCTACTGCAAAGCCTTTGGCAATAGAGTCCCTGTAAGCCATGGTACAGGTTGTAATGAGCAATCAGATGCTGTAGTTATTCTAGAGTCATGGGAGCATGTTGACCCAAGCTAGATACCTGAGGGACTTTAAGAAGTACGACCCCTAAGTCTTCAACGGGGTGGCAGTTGACTCTACCAAGGCGGAGTCTTGGTTGTCCTCCATCGAGTCTATTTTTTGATAAATGGACTGCCCCGTAGAGCAGAAGGTCTAGTGCACTGTCTTCATGTTATGAGACGATGCACTACTTTTGTTGGAATCCACTGAGCGCTCATTTGGCACTTCTCCAGCCTCGTGGCCCCAATTCAAATAGGCATTTTTTTCTACAATATTACTCGGCTGCGATACGCTTTGAAAGAAAGGAATAGTTTCTAAGCCTGAGGTAGGGCAGTCGAACCGTGGAGGAATGCGAGCGTGAGTTCACAAGGCAATCACAACACATTCTGGACTTGGTGGACACCGATGCCAAGAAGACTGAGTGTTTCATCATGGTGCTTAAAGACGGAGTTCAGGGCATTGTAGCAGCCTACTGCAGACAGAATTATGCATCAGCTCTGAAGGTATCCTCCCTGATTGATTCAAAGCCACTCTTGTTCAGGCACAGACCACACCAGAGGCTATCAGTTCTCAACTAGAAGCTGAGTCAAGGTCTAGTTCTGGACAAAAGAGGAAATTTGATGCTACAACAAGCACTCATCCTCAGCATACCAAGAATAATAATGCTCAGACCTAACCGGGATCAAGATCAAGAGTAGCGAGGTAGGAACCAGGATCGACCACTATGCAAAACTGCTGAAAACAACATTGGGAATGTTGTGTGACCGACGCCAAGCTTTGCTTTAGATGTAACAAAGAGGGCCATATAACATGATATTGCCTAGGGGAGGTAGCAGGTTGAGGAAACGAGAAACAGTTACCCGAACTGCCTCAGTAATAACAACTTTCGGGGACGAAAGTTCTTAAGGTAGGTAAGTTGTAACGTCTTGTTAGTTTTCTTTTAATGATTTTGGTTGATATGTTATTGAATTGTTGACTTATTTCATTTGAAATTTTGATGTGGTTATTAAGTAAGGATTAATTAATTAAGTTGAATTAAGAAAATTAATTTTTCTTTTTGGGAAAATAAAATTAAATAAAAGGGGATGACCTTCTTGTAATTATGTGGAAGTAGGGCTAGGGTTAGGTTAATGGGGAAACTTATAAGTTTGTATCTAAGGACCTAGCCACCAAAACCTTATTCCTATTTCAAGCAGAAAAGACCATCTCAAAATCTTCCCCTCTCTTTCTCTTGTTCACGCCAACCTTTTCCCTTTCTCCTTTCTCCTAAAATTTTTCCTCTCACTCCCTCACACCCAACCTTCCCTCCACACAGCACCACCTTTAGAGGACAGAGAGTGACGTCAGTGACTGTAGTAGCAGCAATCAGGACTCACAGCGGCGACTATGACCAACATATTTTATTCCTTCCTTTCAATTTTCCTCGACTTTTGTCGCTCCGTTTGAGTTGAAACTTTGACGACAATCATCTCCTCATATGCCAACAAGAATAGGTAAGACATCGGAGTTCTTGAACTTCATGTTTTCTCGAAGGGAGATTTTGGCAAACAAAGGGTCAGGAAGGTGTGCAAGGTCGAGATCTACACATTGGTGAAACCAGATCAATGATTAGAGTGGTAGTGGACCTCTACGCGGGGCAGAAAGCAGTTGTGGCGGTAGATCATTTGCCACACGCATCAAGGGTTTAGGCAGTGCGTGCTAGCACGTCGGAGGTTCGTTTGAGCTGATTTCGGCGGCGTTGGATTCCTGGGGTTGGTAGAGTCGGAAATCGGTCCCTGTTCACCCAAATCCCGGCAGCGTGTGGGGCGTTTCCTGGATAGTGGCATGTTCTGACTCTCTCGCTAGTATTTGCTCCTTAAAAGTCTTAAGTTAAATATTTCATTTTAGATTAGTAATAAATAATGAGCTAATAGGACGTTATAGATGTATGTGTGCCTTAGGTGCTAAAGAAGCTGTCTACCGGGTCTCTTAGAGACTTCTTGTTGTTTGCTATAATATAAGGTAGGTGGCTTCACTCTTAGATTAGCTTTTGGGCTGAGGTTAGATGAATTGTTTGATGTTTGTGATGTATTTAGTTATCATGCTTTTGTTTGTAATTGATGATATTCGAGCATGTTGTAGTATTCTTATTGAGCATGATGTGATGTATGATTGAATTTGATGTGCATCTTATGTTTATGTGGATAATAGATGCATCAGTTGTACGTGGATTATGCATGCTAACGTTATAGTGGGATTATTGTAAACTGGAAGCTTGGGCATCGATTAAATAGTGTTGTTGGGACCTTACATAATAGAGTTTATATATGTTGCATGTTCATATGTTGGTGTTACCATCTCTGCTGAACTGTATATTGAGAACCTTCATGAAATGCATTCTTTGCTGTGTGATTATTTGAGGATCCTCCATGAGATTTCGTATCTGTGCTTAGTGATATTGAGGACCTCCATGAGGTGCATTCTCTGCTTTGTGATTATTTTGAGGTTTCTCCATGAGACTGTGTGTCTCTATTGAGTTTTATATTGAGGGCCTCCATGAGACTATATCTCTCTACTGTGTGATTGTTTGAGGGCCATCCATAAGATGATATGTTTCCTGTAGAAAGTAGGTCCCACATAAGATACATGATTGTTTGTGTTTGCATATCTGACCCTAGGAGTTGAGGTCACCTACAGGTATATATATTTATATACAAAACCTATTATTATTTGTTTTTTTTTAGGTAATAGGGTGGGTCACCGTGGTGGATGACGAGGAGGGTTACACAGAGGCCATGGTCACATGTTGCAGTCTTCCGCATGTGTCTACGTTAGGAGTTGCATAGTTTTTTTTTTTTTTTTCAATGTTGGATTAAATTTTGTAAGTTTGACTTGTGTTTAGTTTCCCTTTCATTTATTTTAAATTCAGGATCTCAACTATTTTTATTATACTATTTGAACTTAGTTATTTATGTTTTTATAGAAATTTGATTTCAAGTTTGGAAAATCTTTTTAAAACTTTTATTTAAGAGCATGCATACTAATACCGATCCTAGGAGGCTTAAGTCTAGAAGTCGGGTCGTTACATTTTCTCTCTAAAAAAAGTATTCTTTTATGTCTTTAAAAGTTTATTATTCATGTTTCCACATATTTTTCTCTTACTAACATATATTTCTCTAACTTTTTAAAAAAGAGAACTAAAAATATTTATCAAGCAAGTTTCGTTTTTTGTTTTTTGTTTTTTAAAAACAAAAAACAAAAAACAGTTATCAACCATATATGACTTTTGTTTTTTAAAAACTAAAAACAGAAAAACCAAAACCCAAAAACATAAATGGTTTTCAAACGGGGCCTTAATTACTTTCAACACTTGATCAATTAACATCATAAATATAAATAAAATCATCATTAACTAATTAAGTAAATTAAAAAAAAGCACGGGGTGTTACGATTCATTTTGCCACCTATTATAATTTCTTTTGTATTTACTAAAGCTTTTGGATCAAGTGTAATTATCATGTGTTTAAAATTTCTCCTAATTAACATAGGTTACAAATATTGCTTATTATTCACCCTGAATTGCATTAACCTATTTCTTTAGTATGAATTACCATGGTTGTTTTGATGGTGTGGGTTGTTACCAAAGGTTTAAACTAAATTACAGTTGGTTATAAATGAATTTATTAATGAGTAGGTTATTTTTGTAGTGGTTGATGTCAAAATCTAGATTGATAGTCAATTTCTTCGTAGTGAGAAAATTGAACAAATACCTGGAAAACAAAGAAAAACCGGACACTGATGTGGTAGAAAGCACAATACATTTTAATGCTTAAGGTAGAAATGAATTTGTGGAGAACTCTACAGAAAATAGGATTTTTAGTGCGCGAGTTTCCCTTTCTTTATAGGAGGTTTTCTTGGGGTTTTTGGCAGACTCCTAGTAGTCTAGAGAGGGATTCTTGAGTACTAAACGAGGAGGACAACATCAATACTGGTATAGATATCGGTAACTCGAATTTATGGATATATCGAAATATCGATATTGATTAACTCGAATTTACAGATATATCGACGGATATCATGTAAATTTATAAAAGTATTGTGACCTTTTTTTGTGAAACTTTAAAACAAGCTTATTTAAGTTATAAACCACTACTTTAAGCACATATATAAATAGTTAGAAGCCAAATATAAACATTAATACAATAATAAATACTATTAAACATGGAAAATAACTATGAGCTTAAATTCTTTATTGATAAAAAAAATTGTATTGAACAACTATATGATTGATATTAATAATTTAAAAGAAACATGATGCTTATATATTCAATTTAAAACAAAGATAGATGCTTATATAAAAGAAAGCTGATACTCGTAAAATCAGAGCAAAATAAATAATATTCAATTCAATAATAAATTAAAAGAAATTATATTCAATTTAATAGTAATTTATTGTTTAATTTAAAAACATATAATTTTATTAATTCAATAATAAATTAAAATAACAAAATTCAAGAGAGGTTATTATGTTATGTCTTTATAATATTCTACAAGAGATATAATAAGTTAATATAGTTAGTAACATAAAGAGACTTAGATAGTAAAAACATGAAAGAAAAAATTGTAAAACGAAAAAGAAAGAGTTAGAAAGAGACTTAAGAGTTAAGAGAGAAAATAAGAAAATTTGAAAATAAAAAATGAAAGTGTTGTGGTAGTGTGGTATAATTTATAAAAATTATAAAATTTATAAAAGTTTTAAGTAGATATAAGAATTTTTTAATAATATTTTGGAAATTTGAAATTCAAAAATTTAAAAATATGAAAATTGAAATTGATTGGAAAGGTAAGTCGAAAAGTGATACATCAAATAAATAATTTTTTTTTCATCTTTAAAGTTTGAAAATGCAAAAAAAAAAAAAAAAAAAAAAAAAAAAAAAAAGGAAAGAAAATGGTGGATGAATTGTAAAACCAAAAAATAAAAATGAAATAAATGAATAAAAATATGTTATGAATTAGAAATGAAATAAAAATAATTCAAAATCACAATTGCACTCAATGAGCCTCAAAGTCGAGGCAACAAAACACGCTCATTTTTAGCATTGGAAACCATTGTACCAGCGCCCGATATTGATGTAATCATTTGGTATATTAATGATATATTGAAAATCGTCGATATATCGCCGATATTTTGATATATTGCCGATTTTGGTGTAAAAACTGAAAGAGTAAACAACATGCATTTGTAGCAGAAAGGATCGAATTGCACTCTAACTTGCTTAATTAAAAGGATAAACATGCATTATTAGAAAGGAAAAAACAGAGAAATGAAATACAACCTTTCTAGCTTCAATTCCTCCTCGTTTCTTCACGGATTTGATCACGAACAGCTCTCGGACTACCACAAGGTTCTTCTCAGCTATTCTCCGGCCTTAAACGGATTGTGGGATCCACATTTGGGATCCGCACTATTCTAAGTTTTTATTCGATGTGAGCTAGCCGAGGGACCTAATGGACCTACAGATCATGAGCTCCAACGATCTAAGATTAACCGCTCAAACTCTTTAACCTAGTTAACCAATATTCGTTAACTAACGGGTCACTCCACTCAAGTCCGTAGCTGCACTCTCCTCACTATAGATATATTTTTGTCCTTTTGATATAACCATGATTAGTAAGTCGACCCTTTACAGGTTGTTCGTAATCTCAACTAGGTCAAAAATTACCATTTTAACCTTGGATTACCTTTTGCTTCTTAAGTACCATTGACCCCTAATGAACAATTGGTTTGTGGTCCAACCACCAAACTGATTCCCTCTCAGGACAATGAGAGGGTGGGGTCCCTTGTTCAAGACCTGGAGTCAGCACTTAAGGGAACAACCTCTCTACTATCCTTAAAGTCAGGTAGGAGTGAATTCCATCTTGCAGGACTATGTCCCCAGCTATCTACCTGGTCTTACGCCTGAAATGGGGGGCTTATTGAGCAGGCGATGATGAGTCTCTCTCACCCATGCAGATCTAAGGATAATTTCAAATACACAGGAGTTCATAGTTAGCTCATGATTAAAATCGAGTTACATAGATCATTAATTTGAAATTAGTTAATGTTTAACGGCAAACAACGTTTATAAAGAAACAATGACTATTTCGCAGTTTGGTCTTATGCAAACTCATTGCATAGAATACCCCCACTTTCATGTCTCCATATGAACGATTCAGAATCACATCGTTTGTATCAAATGAGCCACGTCCGATAGTGTCCCCAAGATAAGGCACCTAGCCTAATCCTTATACTATAGACCATTTTGGCTATTTACTCAAACTTGATCTATTTTTATGTCTCCACATAAAGTTCAAGTACTCATACTATAGCCATGAGTTCTTAGTTTATTAGATTTAAAGAGTTATATTTAATAATTTACTTATTCAATAACAAATTTACTGAATAACTTCAATAACCACTTTATTGATAATAGAAAGTGTCTAATGTTTACAAACCATGAGTTTTAGGACATAAAACCCAACAAAAACGATGTTCACCCCTTGTTACCATATCGAACCTCTTTGATATCCGATATATCTCCAATATTTTGGTGAATATTGACGATTTTTCATTCCCTAATCCTAAACAACCTTGGATAATAGGTTTTGCCCATTTGGGCTTGTCCAAATTGGGTGTGCTTAGGTGGGCCTGTTCGACCCAAAGAAGCTTGGCTTGCCTAGGTCCACTCAGACGGGCTTGCTTAGACCAAAAGGGCTTGGCCAACTTAGGTTTGCCAAAGTGAGCTTGCTTGGCTCTAGGGATCGGCTCAACCCATTTGCTGGGTCCACTCAAGTAGGCCTTTTCAAAGTGGATTCGTTATCATGGTTTTGTTTGTGTGGTATGGGGCCTTCTTTATCTCATATCCTCTTTGAGCTCTATCTTTAACGTTTGACTTCCTCGCTTGATTGCATGTTGATAAATTCTCCCATAACATTGATCTTTTGGTTATTAGTTTGCATATCACACGAAAGCTTAGCATTGGCTAGGTTTGGTTCGAGATAATATGAGATCTTAGGCAAAATTTTGATAGGGAGATTGACTTAATATAGAATATGTGTCATCTAAAATTTATTTTTCATACTGTTCGATATGCAAAATCATGTAAGATAATTTAAGTTTATTAATATATCTTTTTCAATAGACAGTATTGCCAATCCATTTAATCTTTCTTGGATGCAGTTAACCTCAGATACAAAATAACTTACAACAAAAATAATAAACTTTATCAATATTTTTGAGTAAACTAGCCCATTTTTATCATGTTTTTCACGGTAAGATAATTTTTTAGTATAATGAATATTAAGAAAATGTCTAGAATTCATTTTTTGAAAGAAAAATAAATAAATGACCTTACCCCAATTGGACATTTTTCTACCAATAAATAAATAAATATAGAATGAATACTTTTCCACCTTCCTAATGCATAATACATGTCTTATTATCATTACTAATATCATCATTGTTTTTTTTTTTTCTTTTCTTTCACTTCGTCTTCAATCCTAATTCCTTCTCATTGAAATTTACTTGATTGCATACTTCCGTTTTCATCCATATCATTATCTACTACTTTTGTTTCATCTTTTGATTTGTCTATACCTATCAAACCTTTTATTATTTCATCTTTTTTTATTACGTTTACTTCCAATAATAAATTTATCAAGAACTTTGCGAGAATTAATCCGTTTTTCCATTCTTTCTTCCTTCTTAAGCTTTTTATATCCATATTCATATTTTCTTCTAGACAAATTAATACTTTATATTGATAAAGTAAACATAAACCTAAATTAATATGAGATAGTAACATATTAAACAACATGATGTTTTTTAAAAAGAAACGAGACAAAAAAATTAAAAACTTTGAAGCCGCTAGGTTGATTTGCAGAAATTATAACAAAGCGTTGATTTCACTCTAGCAATCAATAATCACACTTTGAATTGGGAGGCCAACGAAGAAGATAAATTGAGAGAGAGAGGGAGTTAAGTTAAAATTAGTCTAATTTAACCAATATATTTATGATAAAATTTTTTAAGAAAACTTGAAATGTTGTAATTATAAAAAGAGAGAATATGAAAGGTCTCTCAACATAAACTTGAGAGAGTTTTAAGGATTATATTAATGGTTGAGTTTTCTAAGAAAAAAAAAAGGTTTTAATTGTGAAGGAAAATATACAAGTAAACAAATTTGAAACGTAACAAATTAAAATTGAGATGAATTCATGGGTAGGGCTCATTGATTATGCGTATTCTAAAAGTATTTGCATTTAATTGAAGGTTTTTTTTTTCTAGAGAATTGTATATATTATTAGTTTGTATTTTTAATATGGTAAGAAAATATTGAAAACTATTATTTCATATTCTAAGTTACATTTATAATTAAAAACTAAAATAAACAGATAACAATATTACAGTGTATATACATTACATATTATATAAAAAATATGAAGTCCTTTAGATTTGGGGTGTTAGACCCCTCATTTTTTTGTCCAACAACATGTGGGGGTTGAAGATTTAAAATCACGATCGTTTGGTTGAAGAGATCTTTCTTAAAGAATTGAGTTATGCTCGGTTTAACGACGTGTTCAATATGTATATAATTGTTCTTAACTATTTGATCCATTTCAAGTTAGCTAAATTATACAAAATATCCCTAAATTTAAGGGTAAGTTTCAATTATACCCTGATAATTTCAAAAGTTTCAATTCTACCCTAAAACTTTCAAAATTGTTTTAAATACCCTTACGTCAAATTTTCTGTTAAAAAAATGGGAATTATGACGTGGCAATGATTTGGACGTGACATGTAAAAATACAGGTATATGTGGATATTGATAGTATTTCAATTATGCCCCTAAACTTTAGGATAAGTTTCAATTATACCTTTATTGCTTAGAAACCTCATTTTAATCCTTAATTTTGAAATTGTTCAAACCAACTATTTCATTAGCTTTTCTATTAAAATAAAAATGAAAATTTAACGTGATTGTGAGCTATAAAAAAAAAGTGAAAGATCCTAGTCACATAAAAAAATGATGTAAAAAATAATTTTACAAATTCGGACAATTTACTGTTCCTCCTCTCATAATTAAAATATTTGGGAGAAAATAAAATTTTTAAGATGGTAAGCAAACCATAGTGGTGTTGGGTGTGTATGTCCTAAAACTCGAATGACTTGTAAACATATTCTATTGTCAATAAAGTTGATATTGAATCCTTTATAACTCTATAAATCCAATAAACTAAGAACCCGTGGCTATTACATGAATACTTAGACTTTATGT
>JAOANK020333079.1:0-14503 GCA_026257165.2 Telfairia occidentalis
AGTTGACATTTCACTCTCATTCTTTACACTCTCTTCTTTTAACTCACAAACATCAACATTTACATCATGATTGAATGGCATAAGAGTAGACATACTATAATCACATGAAACTTTGCTATCTAATGTACAAGAATCAATAGCATAGCATCGCAAGATCGATTTTTAATAGTACTACTCTCAACATTGGGCATACATGCTTCAATTATTTTGTAATCTAAAGGAATAGAATTTTCATGCTTAAAATCACAAAATAATTTTCCTTCTAAGTCATTATTCTCCATAATAGGGATGAAAACATTCAATGCTTTACAATCTAGATGATTAGAACAATCATGTTGAAATCACAAAGTAATTCACTATTCCCAACAATAGGCTTGGAATTATTCAATACTTTGCAATTTAAATGGATAGAATCATCATGCTCAAAATCACAAAGGAATTGCCTATTTTTCTTCCTTTCGGCCTCATGCCTTATATGCTCTAATTTAGTTGGATCAATATGTACTTCCTTAGAACACAAGGGTATTAAAGTAATTTTCTTTCCATGATCATTCACAAAAGAATATCTATTAAGAAAACCAGCATACATATCTTTCATGTCATATTGCCAAGGTCTTCCTAATAGGATATGTGTAGCATGCATAGGAACTAAATCACAACATACCTCATATTTGTATTTACCAATGGAAAAGGATATTAAAGCTTGCTTGTTTACCTCAATCTTCTCATCATTGATCTATTGGAGAGTGTACGGCCTCAGGTGTGGTTTGGTCTCCAATTGTAATTGATCCACTAAGCTTGTACTTACCATATTAGTACAACTTCCTCCATCGATGATAACACTACATGGAGCTGATTGAACTATGCATCGTGTGTAGAATATGTTCTCTCAATGATCTTTCCCAATTTTCTTCTCCCATTGACAACTAAGTGTTCTCATTAGGATTAGGGATAATCGTTTAGGATTCTCCATCTTCTTTGACTCAACAAAAGATACAACAAAAAGATTAGTGAAAACAAATACATGGAAAAATCACTCTCTTTCTTTGTGGAAACACTCAACTCTCTCTCTTTGGTGGCCCTTTTTGAAGCCTTCTTATGGTGCTTAGGAGTCGCAAATAACACTGAAACTTGATTGCTTGTGGCGATTCAACACTTGGAATAAGAATGAGAAAGCAAAGTACTAGTGCAAACAATACAACTCCTAACTCTAGATGCTTTTGACTCAAGACAAGCAAAAAGTCTAATACTAAATGCTCAAGAATGCAAACAACAAGACTCAATGATAAAACAGAACTTAAAGCACTCTAGGAAACGTGTATGTAAAATTAAACAAACAACGTAATGATGAAGATCTATCGCAAACCAACACAATAATAATAAACTCAAACACAAGACAAGGGGGGTGAGTTTGGGGTATAGGCGTGAGGTGTATGGGCAAGGGATTGGGGTGATATCAGTGGCAAGTGAAAGATATGTAGGTATATAATAAGAGGGTGTACGCAACCTGTTTTGGAAGGGTATAGGAGTATAGGGGTGGCTTCAAACAGAAAAGGAAAGTGGGGCAGCTGGATTTTTATTTTCAGAAATAGGGGAAATAAAATTTAATTTTTTTTTTGACCCTTGGTGGTCAAATATTCTTTAGATTTTATTTGCACACTTAATCAGCAAGGTACTATGCCAAAATAATTTATTTTTACCAAAAATAAGGTTGGTAGAATTGGCAAAAATAATTTCCCAATAAATTCCTTTTTTGGTAAATCTCAAATATAGAAAGTTTCATGGCAGACAACACTTACTCTTCTGGCAATAACTTTTACCTCAAAACTTGGACTTGCACGATCTTTATATGGTTGGAAAGCTAACTCAAAGAGCTTTCTTTTTGCACCAAATTTGTGTATTTTTGCTACTGGAATCACGAAGATATTATCAATCGAAGTTGGACTATTGTAGACTCAATTTTGCAGTTCTGTGCTATCGGATAGTGTTTTCAAAATGTGATAACTTTCTCTACAGGAATCCAAATAAATCGAAACATGTATGGTTAGAAAGCTTATTTGATGAGCTTTAATTTGGTACATTATTTGACTATTTATGGAGTTCAGTGTAGGGAGAAAAAGGTTATCGAATTTTGGATTTGGTTGTGGAATTCTGCAGGCTTCTCCCAACGGTTGAGGTTTGAACAAAAGGCTTCTCCTCTCATGTTTATGGCTTGGTTCACTGGGAAAAACGTCTTGGAACGAGTTTACCTTGTGAGACTAAGCAATAAACAAATATGAAATATTTTGGAAGCAAGTTTAACCTCAATACACAAGAAAGAAAAAAAATTAGTAAATAGAACAAAAGGCTTTTAGACACCAGAATGAAATTTTTGGTATTTTTGAATAAGGGACAAAAACGTAACATATAACCGACCTAAAGCCAAAGCTCTAATACCAAATGATGCATGCAAAACTCTTTGCAAGCAGTTTGCCAAGCAAGTCTCCACGATCAAGGCACCAAAGTTGAACTCACTTGCTCTCATCAAGAACTTTAGTGAAACTCGATGCCAAAGTCACTAAACTCGAAGTTAGTGAAATCAACCCAAAGGAAAGGATAGAAACGGTCAAGACCAGGGAGCAAGACAGCTTGAATGCTTTTGCACTATTCACAAACTCATTTACTCCAAGGAAGAAACACTGCACAAGTTTGGTGACCAACCAAGTTTGAATGCTTCTTTACAGGCACCTCTAAGCCATGAACAAGAGAATGCTTAAGGGGAGTTCAATTGCATATGAAAATTGACAAGTCTTTTATCAAAAAGAACTTAAAAATTTCATTCAACCAAAATTTATCAAAAGTACGAAAGCCTTGGCATTTTATAGAAGCCAAAAGCTAATTAAGGAATCGAAATAACAAGAAAAATCTATTCCTAAAATGCTTGCGAAAATAAAATCCTATCAAATAAAATCCCAAAACAGTTAGGGATAAAATCAACTATTCTTCCTATTCTAGTGAAATAAGATATTCCCCTAATAAAATAAAATAAGATCCGAAATCAAAATAGAAATAAAATTAAGTCTCTTTCCTACTTTGAAAATAATATGGCTTATTTGATTTCAAAATAATATCCAAACCAAATTATTCCCAAAATTACAAAGAAAATCAAAAGGGCGAAAATATTTCCATATTTGGTGTAGGTGCATGGGGAACAACAGAGGGCAGTAGGCATGTACATCGAGGAGCCTTGAGAGGTTTACGGTGTGCGGGCGGGATAGCATGAGTGCAGGCACGCGTGTGTGTGCGAGCAAGGCTAATGGCAGGTGCGCGTGGTGTGGGCAGCAGGCGTAGGCGTGCGATTCGTGCTCAGGAAGCAGGGACACATTTGCGAGGTTAGCATGGGCGCAAGGGTAAGCAGTTGTGAGGTTAGTGCTGAGCGTACTAGCAATGCGCGCGCGTTGCTTACGTGCGTGGGGCTGTGTGCCGTGAGCGTTGAGGCGCTGTCTTGGGCCCCTAAGCGTTGTTGTGAATTTTTCTTTGATAAAAATGCCTCTGAATTCCTCCTTCTTTACGTGCGTGGGGCTAGATGCCTTTTGACCTTTTTTCAATATTCCTATTTTGGCCTTGGCTTGACTTGTGGACTTGAGGGTTATTATGATCGTATCAGGTCCCCTCTGATGGCGAATTATAACTAGTGGCTGTCATGTCCTCTAGCAAAGCCTGAGCAGCCTCAACTGTCTTTGAGAAAATTGACCCTCATGTAGCTGCTTCTAGAATCAACTTATTAGTACTAGATAAATCTTTATAAAATGTTTGTACCTAAAGCCAATCTGGATAACCATGTTGTAGGCACCTTCTCAGCAACTCTTTATATCGCTCCCAAGTCTCATAGAGCTGCTCACCATCAGCTTGTCTAAATGTATTAATCTTGGCCCGTAATCTCTAGGTCTTGGCTGGAGAAAGAACTTGTTAAGGAACACTTGGGCAAGCTCGTCCCAAGTCGTAATGCTCTCAGCTGGGAAGTATTCCAACCAACCCTTCACTTTGCCCTGCACTAAAAATGGAAATAGATGTAAGTGAATGGAATCACTAGTCACCCCATTTAACTTTATGGTACTGCATATTTCAAGGAACGATCTAATATGTTTATGCGCGTCCTCCACAATTGAGCCCCTGAATATGCTCTCCCCAACCATTTGAATGAGTCTTGACTTTAGTTCAGTTCGCGGCATTAATCGGTGTGTTCACAATCCCTGCTAAGCAATAGGGACCGTATGATGGAAATAATCCCTAATTGCTCTAGGGTCACCTCATGGATCAGCCATGGCCTCGAGTTCCTCTCATTGTTCTCTAAGATTCTTTCTGCAAGTTCGTTCTCTCTCTAGATCAAAAGGAGCAAGAATTGTATCCCAAGTATGTTGCATACACAAAAAAAAAATACTGAAAGAAAAAATCAAGTAAAATACAACTAAATTAAGATCTACTCAAATGCCTCAATAATAAGAAAAAAATTAAAAAGACGTTGATTCCCTGGCAACGACGCCAAAAACTTGATCGCACCCAACAATGTGTTGCCCCATGTGCACGAGTCAATCGTAGTAATAAAAACGGTCAAAGAAACCGAGTATCATCCACTGGACATGGGAATTTCTAATTTTTTTTTAGTTATTAATTGATTCTTTCGATTTTATCTAGAGAACCCAATAACAAGTAATGATTCTAACTAGAAAAAGCAATAAAGAGATATGCTAACGGTGGGATAATCAAGAGAAGGGGGGTTTTCTAGGGTGTTGGTAAGGTTAATTAAACAATTAAACCATTAATTCGCTCGTAAAATGCATTTTCTTGCCAATTACCCTAAGTCTAAGGTTCATTAACTTGGTTTTCCCCTCTCGAGGTCCACCGACTCTCACAGTTAACTCTCTATTTGATCTCGAATAAGAATTCAAATGTGGCATAAAGATAACCCATCACGGACCTCACACATTCTCCTATCACTTTCAAGCATAAAAACCTATGTCTAATTTCCACAGCCTAATTTACCTATCTTTCGGGCAAGACAATAAATGTCACATCTAAACAATTAATTGTTGGAAATTAAAAGGCGAGGAAGCATTAAATAGATTACAAAGAGAAAACTAATACATTTAAGAGTTCATTACAACCACCACCCTAAAACCTAAAGAATTTAGCTACAATTCAACATCTTAAAAAGCCCAGAAAAATCCATCAAAATAGAAAACATAAAAAGAATAAGCGGAAAAAGGGAACTCCCAAAAGATTTCACGATGTTTCCACCGTAAATGCACTTCCCAAGGTGTAGAAACTCAATACCGAGCATTTCGAGACTCCCTCAAACCTCCAGCACAGTAGCCCAAGTCGTTTTCTGTCCAAAACTCTCAAAAATCGCACCCAAAATTTGGTCCCCTAACCTTAGCAGCAAAAAATTAATGATATATTGGACTGCCAACAGCATCGAGACGAGATGCCGCCCCAAAGTCTACTTACTCAAAATGCATGTTTTGGGCGAGGATGAAGGCTGGCAGTAGCACGAGGCGCTACATTCTTGCGGCTGGCGGGTGCACGTGCGCATGTGAAGCATCAAGCGGCATTGAGGGCCTCTCAATGCCACCTTCTGATGTCAATGGGGCACGTGTGCCATGCTTGCAATGGTGTGGGCGTTGAGATGCCCATGGACGGCGTCTCAACGCCGCTTGGTTCTCATTTGCTCCACGCGGTCTTTCTTTGCAAATTAAGGCGTCTCAACGCCTTGGCTTGGCGTTGAGATGCCCAACCTCAGGTTTTCACTTATTTTGGTCTTGATTTTTCTTTCCTTGGCCAATTTTGCTCTTCTTGGAACGTTCTTTCAACCCAAATTGCCCCGAATCCATATTTTTGCCTCCAAAATCTTGGTTTCTACAAATTCAATAATTAACATCAAAGTACACCTGAAAGCCCATAAAACTACTAGAATTAAGGTCATCAAATAGTACTTTTTTGAGTGCTATCAACTACACCCGCTAAAAGTACTATCAACTACACCCGCTATCACTTTAGCTACATGAGTGGAATGAAGGTCGAGGAAGCAAGGAAGAAAGGGTTATTCCCAATTGACTTACCCTTGTATCAGGCCATAGTACGACCTATACATGATTAGGCCATGATGGTTTTTGCAAGGTATAATTTGATTGACATATAACCAAACACAATCGTTGTAGTACTTTTGAACCAAGATCAAATGATTCCTTACCTATTATTCTTACATCTTATCTGATTCTAAGGTTGCTCTGAAATACCTTTGCATCTTCCTAAACATTCCTACTTTTTCTTTAGTCTTTCAATTATAATGTAGTTAATATCAACTATCATTTTTTTGCTTTCTTCAAGTCAGCGAATTGTTATAGAATGCCTTTTTAATTAGGTGTAATTCATAGGATGAAAAACGGGATGAAGCCTTAGTAGATATAGCTAAAACACAAGAAATGCACCTCAGGCATAGTAGGTTTGAACGTCGGGCATGAAGCAGCCTTCTCTAGTGGCGACTGATAACTCTCCAAAAAAGAGTTATTAGGAGTTTTTTATGATGAACTTTAGCCTTTTATGTGATAAAGTATATGTGCTTTGTTAATGAAATTGCTAGGTTTACCTTTTTTTTGCATTTAGAACTCTTGAGAATTCTCACATTGTTGACTTATTCTATTTGAAACACAAAATGAATCAATATTGAGAGATTTATACTTATTGCTACTAATTCCAGTTATCTTGTTAGCAGATGAATGAGGGAGCATTATTCTAGCAAAAGATTGTTTTGAAAATAATCGTGCAATTCTATAGCAAAACCAAAGCAAATATCTCGCGCGAGAATGACTAAAATTTAAATTAAGAAGATAAAATCTTTCTTGAATGGATGAAACGTGGATTATTCAACCTAATGAGCCTCCCAATTACAAGAGAAGACTTATAAAAGAAAAGGATGCCGTCAAAACAAATAGTGAGAGTTTGAGTTCAAGTTTTGAGTCAATTTTAGAGTTGAAAATGCTTTCTTAATTTTTTTTCACACGATGACTAAAGTCAAGAAATCGAAGAGGAAGGAGAAGTTGCAAAACACACTGTCAATGAAAGTTGAAGCGAAAAACAAGATCCATTCAAAATCTTTATTGGAGAACAGAATTCTGCACTATTCTTTTCTTCGTATCATCTGTCTTTATGAACTCAATGTTATCTTTATTAGCTTTTTTTGTCTTGTCGTTCTCGTAGCATGAACTAATCATCTTTAGGTGAGGATTAAGGGTGATATTATTGAATTGATTTAGAACTTAAGCAAAGCTTGTTAAATTGAATTGTTTTAAGTGTGTTCTTAATTGTTAATATTTGTATCTGTCTAGCCAACACGCATGAATAACTTTTCTAAGTTTTTGGATAAATAAAGAGAAAAAGTTTGCCTTTAAAACACGTTAGCTTCTTGATTATGTTAGTTTCTAGTTAACTGGGGAGGTTAGGGATAATCACTCACTTAATGCACTAATACAGAAAGTTTAATTCATATAGGTTAAGAGAATTTAACTTAAGATATTTAAGAAATCTAGGAAGATTTCGAGACTATTGTTGTGTGATTTAATTCTGCAATTTTGTTGCTTCAGTGTTCTTTCTCAAGGGAGATAGCATTATACCTTAATTTGAACCTATTCATTCATATCATTACAATCTAAAAGCATTCTTTTCACTTTGTCATTTATTTTAGTCAAGCATTAGTCAATACAAAAATCACAATCATTCACTTGCTCACCTTTGAATTCACTGAAAGTTACATTTGAATAAGCTAGAATCTACCACTAATCCCTATGGAGATGATATAAATATTTATCAGTTGCTACTGACTGTGTACATTTGCACATCCTTAGTGTTTGAATATTTTGACAACTTTACTCTGCACAAGCAACAACGACACTATATCGTCAGTATAATATGTGATCCAGGGAATTACTCTTGATGCCAAACCTTGTAAAGGAAAGAACCTTCACATGGTTGACTCAAGGGAGCCTCCAAAACCAATCGATCACCAAAGTCCAGCCTAAGCTTTAACTCCCAAATAATCTTAGTGAATTGGTGTTAAGAACCCCTTGGTTAAACGAACTCTTACACAAACACACTAAAACTCAAAGTTAGTTAAGACAAAACCAACAAGAAGATTAAGGATCGTTTACCCTTGAAGTTGGTCAAAGCCAAGAAGCAAGACAACTTGAACGCTCTCACACTATTTATAAGTCTATTCACTCTATGGAAGAAACAGTCCACAAGTTTGATGACCAATCAAGCTAGAATGTTCCTTTACAAGCTACTTTACCATGTACAAGAGAAGTTTAAGAGGGTTCAGTTGCTTTTGCAAATTGAAAAAGTCTTTTGCACTTAGAAGAACTAAAATTTCATTCAAATGATTTCAAAAATTCCTCCTTAATAATTACAAAAGCTTGGCATATTATAGAAACGAAAACTCACACAAATAAGTAAAGACTTGCTTAAAATGTCCTAGTAAACTTGAGGCAAAAAATCATCTCTAAGAACATTTAGGAAAAAAATAAATTAAGAGAACTCTTTCCTAAAAGCTTTCAAAAATAACTTTTAAAGGATCTAACTTCTAAAACTAAAGAAAATAAAATTTTAAAACATCTAGAACACTTCCTAAAATAACAAGGAAATGAACTAAGGAAATAGTTTCCTTAAAAGGCAAAGCATGGGTGATGGCTACTAGGGCTTGTAGTAGGGAAGGTGTACCATGGAGGTTCTAGCGTGAGTGTGGTGTGTTACGGTAGGATTAAGACACTCAGGCTGCAAGAGAACGACACTTCTACCTACAATAAGTGCGTCTACAGGTGAATGAGAGCAGGCATTTAGCGGTTGGCAAGTGCTTGCATGAAGGTGCTCAACAAGGTTAGAGGTACACATAGTGCTTCGTGTGTAACGGTTGGACAAATCGCATATGCTTGGCCGATAAGGGCTAGATGAGTCAGGGGCGTTCGACAAGCACAGCAAGTGAGGTGCGTCAGGGTAAGGCCACGAGTACAAATGTACAGCATAGGCATGTGCATGCTTACATGTGAGGCATGGACACTGTGCAGTCTGCTGGGCAGTTGGCCTTGTGGCTAGCGCGCGGGCATTAAGGCCTTGCTCCGTAACGTCAAGGTGCTGAAAAGTGGCTTGTCTCTTCATATTACCATGTGATTTGCTTCCTATTTCTCCCTGTGAGAATGAAAGTAAGCATCTCCTCTTCTTTCTCTATAGACTTTAATTAGTACAAGGACTCTTAGGGCCATTATGATCACATCAATATCTCTCTAGCTTCCAGTATATATAAAATATAGTTAGCCGAGAATAGTCTATTTGGTGTTCTCCCACGTAAACGGCGACTTTGGCATCGACTCTCTTTTATTAGATAATTATCGAGGCAAAAGTAGCTCTCTCAGAAGTTCATCTCCCTGCCATCTTAGTGGGACTAGTCTAATAAACTTTCACTTGAACTACGAAGACTTAGATTTTCCTTTTTGGTAGTAACGCCCTTAAGGAATTGTGTTTAGTGTCCCTTTATGAATTTTTCGATCAGGGCCTCAAGTCAATAGTTAAGCTCTAGTACATTACTACCAAGGCAACTATCGACCCAAACCTACAGAAGAAAAAAAATTCTCAAGCGAGGAGTTCATTGGCCATACATAGTGAAAGGGGATAAGGATGAACCTCTTTCATGACCCTTGGGATTTCTCCTTTTGTTAGTGTAAAAGGGTGTCACTTGGTGTTTGAATCATCCATGTCATAAGATTAATTTTTGGATAGAAAAAAAAGGGGAGTTGGTTGTAGTTGAGACATGTTTTTTGCTCGATGAGATGGATGGATTTATTTGAGATGATCAACCATTTTTTATCATCATTCAAAAGTCGCTAGCTCTTGAATTGGTGGAAGTTCCCCGCGTCAACCTTAAACGTGAGGCACTTCGAAATTTGATTCACACTTTGATTCTTTAGCAAATTCGGCAACATTGTGAGAATGGGGAAAGACAATTGTCAATTTACTTCTCAAAGATTGCATAAATCGATTCTAGTGTCTCAAAGAACAAATGTTTCACTATCTGAAAATACCAATGAAGATGGATGTTAAGTCCCTCTACGGACGGGTTGGAGGAGAGAAAGGAAAACCCTAACCTCCTAAAATCCCTCATTAGGGAGTTTGTCGCTTTCTTTCATAACAAAGCTGAGAATAACGACTAACATAGTTGTCTTTTGAATTCAAGGAGATGTTGTTATTGTATTCACGATTCTAGAGCTCCATGATCCTTATCTCTAGACGATCGAAGGCACTGTCTTCCTTTCGCTTTTAGAGGTAGAGACTTCATCAAGCATAACTTGGTGAGCTACTTATTGCTATCAATAGCACTTCGCTTGCATGTTAGTGCCACGCCTAGTAGAGCTATCACATACAAGCGAAGGAGATGCATTTTTTATATTGGTAGTACTAGATAATCTAAGAGGGAATAATATCTTTCTTATTTCGTAATTTCTTTCCCATGGCGACTTGGAACAACAAGCCAAAAAATTCACTACGAATTTTAAAACTCAACACTTGCTTTTCATGATGTTTCATGATCAGTATTGAAAATGAACGGAGAAGCGATGGAATGTGCGTAACCACATATTGGATTACTCTAGAGCGCATGAAGTCGTTAATGTCGAGTCGGCTTCTGTGTCGCTAGCTATGCCTTGCTTAGTCTCGCAACACGGTGGAGGTTTCATAGCACGTCATGAGTACCAAGCTAATGGGCAGTTAAGCTACTCAAACAAACTGTCTACCTTACTATAACATAGAGACAGAAGGGTGAAACTTATAAAGGTGGCCTCGTTATCCAAACCTCAATTCAAATGAATGGAGGACCAATCGACCCAAGTTTTCAGGAGCATTGGCAAGTCTTGGAGTGCTTGCAAGGTCTACTTTACATGCCTCGAGGTAATCATCACCACTTGCACCTAAAATCTCAACATAGTGGATTGTGTAACGTACCAGCTGTCTCATTCAACTACATTTATTTCGATAATTCATAGTCTAATAGAACACAGCACCGAAGGGCAACCTGCCCATACAGCCAGTAGGGAGGATGGCACTATTAACAAAGACCATCTAATGGAAACATTGTAGGCGTGATGTATGGTAGGCTTGCATCAGGGAAGCGTAGCATATGTGAAAAGGGGAGCCCAAATGATGGAAAAGTAATGGGAGTCTGGGTCATTCGATAGAAATGGAAGGGTTTTTCCCTATTAGAAAAGGCCCTATGAAGTAGAGGGAAGAGCATTAATTCTTGTAAAAAGAGGGAACGAGCCTATATAAAAAATTGATTTGAGAATGAATGTTGGGTTGGGCCACCTCAAATGGCCTGAGCTACATGTAGGGAGACTTGCACGTACAGTTTTTAAGGAGATCTAGTCGAAAGACCGACCGACACCCACCTAACTAAAGGGACTGAAAAACTTAAATGGTACAAAACTTATCTTCAAGCTTTACCTTATTTTGATCATTTAGAGGGCGATTACGAAGTCACTAAATGAATTTCTCTATTTCTTTCGGCGGGGCTGACCCATAGGTGATCGCAACTCACTGCGTTACAACAAGTGCATGGGTCAAATTGTAATAGAAAATAGTCTAAAAGACTGATTATCGTCTTCTGAGAATCGAGTTATTAGTTCTATTTATTATCAAAATGATAATTGTCAAATTTTATTTAGGAAAACGAATTGGCATGCAACAGATCTAATCTAAAAAGTAACTAAAATGAGAACGCTACAAAGCACATAAACAGATGAAAATCAAGGAACAAGCAGCTTTAGGGTGTTGTCATTGTAAAACAGAGCACTTAATTATCAAACTAAATTCAAGAGATGCAATAACTTACTAATGTTCTAAGTCTAAGATTTAAACTTAGGTTTCCCCCTCTCAAGGTCCACCGACCCTCACAAACAACTCCCTATTCGATATCTCACAATAAGAATTTGAAAGTGTAAAAAACATAACCTATTATGGACCTCACATGCGTCCCTATCGCTTTCGCACCTAGGAAAATATGTGTATAAATCTCAATGTCTTACCTTACCCCCCTTTCTTTCGAACAAGATAATAAAATAGCATGCAATAATTTACGACCCTCTCTCACAAGCACAAAAGGTAAATAAAGGAATAATACATCCATTGGCTAAATGAACATAAACATTAAGGGCTAGAATTTAGAAGAAAATCGTAAATATTGCCTTCAAGAATTCAATAACGTAATTAAGTGTCCATAAAACCAACCAAAACTCTAAAACTAAAGGGTTTAGCTAAAATACATCATGAAAATCAATTCTAAACATCACATCTTAGTAGAGTACATAACGTAAAAGAGAGAAAAGAAAACTCTCGAGCCGATTCATCCCCATCTCTAGCTCTGAACCTATTCTCGTGTTCATGATTTTCACCCCTGAATCGTTGGAAAGTTCCCAATCTACTCTAGAATGAATGACCACTGTATTCAGGCCTTGAACCTCGAAATTCACTTTAAAAACACCGCCCCCAAAACGAACTCTCTTGACCTATCAACAAAAAGAACATTATATAGAATCTGCTAGCAGCGTCGAGACATTGTGCTTTAATATTACGAAAATGCCACCATGTAATTGAATTAAGGGGAAGAAATTTCGATGTAGCGTCTCGACGTTACTTCAAAATTTAAAATTCTGCCTTCTCTAGCGTTGAGAGAAGACTATGCTAGCATCTCAACAATAACACATCTGTCTTCTTGTCACTATTTGGGTGTATCAACGCTCTCCTTTGGCATTGAGACACTAGCTCTTGGGTCTTGGCTCTTTTTGACATATCTTCTTCATTCCTTAGCAAAATTTGCTCTTCTTAGGCTCGTTTTTCAACTAGAACAATACCAAATCTATATTTTTGCTTTCAAATGCTCGGTTCCTACAAATTCAATAAATAAAGCATCAAAGTACACAATGCAATCCACAAAACTATTAAATTTAAGGCTCTAAAATAGAACTTTTAGAGTGCTATCAATAGGCAAAGATGACTAAGTTACATATAGAATATATGGTGACAACAGAAAGTCGTAGAAGGAGATAATAGGTGGAGTGAACAACCCACTATGACTAACGTATCTTGAACTACATCCCCAAGTGACAATCAAACGGAGGCATGAATACATACTCTTAGAATAAAAGTTAATCGTTGCATGTTTTTGTTGTTTTAATAGCTTTCTTAGAGTTAACAAGTTGGTTTCGAGAGTGTTTTGTCTCATTCTTAGTTAATATTCAATTAGAGAAGAATTAGAAACTTTGTTTTCTATTTTAGCCTTTAGAAGACTTTTTAGAGGTTTTAATAGAATTTTTGTTCATGTCATATAAAATGTTGCAACAGGCTTAGCAAGAGACTAAAGGAAAGTACAAGAGATTTTTGAATCATTCACTACTTTATAGAAACTCTAAAGTGATATGGCAATTCAGTAATTGAGCTAAACGTGAGCATTTGATTCTGATGTTGTGGACTAATCCAATGCTGCCCAAGTGGATGAGCATTCCACTTCAAATCTAATTTGTACCTCAAGGGAGATATAAAGGAGTAGTTGAGTGGAAAATGGGACAAGTAAGAAAGACTTTAAAAGAAAAAAAGAGAAAGGAGAGGTTTCTAAAGAAGAGAAAATTAGGAAAGAAGACAAAAAGAAAGACATTAGAGTGTATTGATCCTTATTCCGCTGCTTATGCATGTTGATGCATCCTTCAATTGGTATCAGAGCATGTTTGCTACAGTCTATTAGCTTTGGTGGGGTTCAATTCATGTGATGAATGTTGCATGTTCCTAAAATGGGTTGTTGTTTGGTTTTGGCATTTTTTAAGCTTTAATTTATTAAAGTAATTTGTAACTGCCCGATAACGTAAGGGCTTATATGTGTGATGGAAGTGTCTGTAAAAATTTGGAGTCAATTAGAGTCGAAATTAGGTTGTAATCGAAGAAGGAAGGCTGAAGACACATGCTGCCGCAAGTAGGGGAAGCCCAATGCCCAGGCAGCGTTGAGATGCCGAAGAACAGTGTCTCAACGCTGCGATCAAACCCAGAAACGCGCGCACGGAAAGCAATGGTCCAAGCGGCGGTCTAGCCTTCGATTCACCTCCAGTTCAGATGGTCTGCAGCCGGTTCAACTTGTTTTGACCTATTTTAGCCCTATTTCAAGCATTTGGATTCCGGTTCAAGCCAATCGAAGGTGGTTCGTGATGGTTCGGGCCAGTTCGGTACTTTTGGAGCACTTTTTGGAGCTGTTTATGTTGTAATAGATAGCTTTTGAGTGCTCTTGATTCCAAAACCAACCCATTTTAGGTTTATTTGATTTATTATGCATTATGAATGTATAGTTAAATTGAATTTTAAATCTAGTATGCATAATGTATGTCATATAGATTTAAAAACCCCACCATATGATTATCATGCTTCATGCATTCTTTATGTTATA
>JAOANK020333175.1:0-14503 GCA_026257165.2 Telfairia occidentalis
CGAGGTTTGCCGAACCACTACAATTTTTTGGTGTCAATTTCTCTATCCCTCTCTTATTTATTTTTGCAATTAATTTATAAATATATTTCATGCTTTAAATTATTATTAATTGTTGCTAAGATTGATATGATTTATTCTCTCATATTTATTTATCAATTTTGTTTGTAGAATTAATTAAAGTTCTTATTGTTTGCTTTTAAAAAGTGAATTAATTTGTTAAATTGGGCCCACTTAGGAAAAAGTTTTTATAATTTTAATTAACCCTATTCACCCCTCTCTAGGGTTGCCATACCGATCCAACATGATCCGGAATCTGGCATAGTGGAAGCAGGCGTATTGATTAGAAAACGCGAATCCAATGACAACTTTTGATTAAAAGAATTTTAAAAAAAAAAAAGTTTTAGAAAAAAAACGTATCTTTGGGATGTCGTAAAGGCGAAGGACTTCACATGATCTTCCAAACTATTTTGGATCTAGGACGAACACGTGTGTGGGCACCTTTTGGGAGAACTTACAATAAAATTAATTTTCTTTCTTGGGAAGAGAGGGAGGAGAAGGAGGCCATGACTTACTTTCTTAGGTTTTCACTATAAGTTTTCTTATATAGGGCCAAAACCATAAGGGGTTCAATTTAATTATGAATATTAATAAATCCTTTTAATTTCCATAATTAATTGTTCATCTCTCATCTCATGGGTTTGAGTTCATGGACTATTCTATGAACCCTAACACTGAGTCATATCCTATTGAACTTCTAAAAACCAATGGGCTCATTTCCGATGTAATCAGGCCCAAAGCTACCTATCCAATTGGTCTTCCAAAGTCCAATTAGCCCAATTTTTAATTAATAACAAATTTAATTTATTAGTAATAGCCAAATTAAATAATCTCAATTTTTAATTAATTAATAATAAATCTAATTTATTATTAATATCCAAATTAAATTACCTAATTTGTAATTAATTAATAATAAATCTAATTTATTATTAATATCCAAATTAAATAATCTTTATTATTTAATTTTCTCCCAATAAATTGTTCGTTGCAGAGGTAACGAGCTAGCACGGAAACCTTATGGACCTACAACTTTGAGCTCCAACAGTTAAAATCCGTTAGTCAAACTCTTCAACTAACCAATCCCACCACTAACCCAAAGTAACCCCACTATAAACCTGAGGTTCGACTCTGATACTGTAGATGAGTTATGTCCACGAATATAACCATAACAGTTCATTTGATCCTTCACAAAGTGACTCATGGTTCCAATTAAGTGAAATTATCGTTTTGCCCCGAGGCCCACCTCTTACTCCTTTAGTACCACTGGTTCTCTAATGGATAGCCCTCCATGAATCTCATCATAGAAAAATATTTGTTGGGGCATCAAGAAGGTAGATACTCTGTTATCCAAGTCTCGAACAAGCACATTAAGGGAATCACTTATATACACACTCAATATGGAGAAGTGCACACTTTGCACTTTCCATTATTGAGTGGCTGTGAATTCCATCTAGTGTAGGAATGTTCTCAGCTCCCCAATTGAATGCATTTGCATGACATTAGAGCTATTGAGTGAATATATAAGTTACTCTTACCACGTTGCTCAAAGAATACATCCGCATAGGTAGGAGTTCGTAACACACTCAGGATTTAGATCAAATGACCTATGATCATCCAATGATATGTTTGCATTTGCTTTCAAACGGTCTTACAAGAAATGTGCAGAACACATTGCAGTCCAGTCTTATGCAATCCCATTGCATATGATACCTCCACTCACATGTCACCACATGAACGATCTGGATAAGACCATTTGTAAAAGTTACAAAGTGGACCGTATCAATAGTGTACTAGAATAAGGTCCCCAACCCTATCCATATACTATAAACCATTTAAGCCACTATCTTAAACTTGATCCTCTCGTATGTCTGATACATACCAAATTTAAGAACACATCCGATCGCTAAGAAGTCATTAGACATTGAATGTCGCTAAATTTGACAAGATACACAAATAATATTTAAGTCTATCTTGTTTGCATCATTATAGTTTACACGATGTCACAAGCTTAGAGCATAAATCCTAACATTACTAGCTAAGCACTCTTGGAGAATTTTGAAGAGATCCCAATCCCTCTTTGCCCAAGTTCTAAAACCTAAGTATTTTCCCAATGAAACTTTCTTGAAAAGCCAGTCTAAGGGGCAAACCATCTTATGTTTGGAGAAGCATTATGTGGGGACTGAAACCGGTAGTTAAAGGGGGGTGTTGGAGAATTGGTACTGGTCGGTCTATTCATATTTATGGGGATCGATGGTTACAAAGGGAAAAGACTTTTAGAGCCTTATTACCTTCTCGTCCACTTATTATTATCTCAATTGACGGTTTACATAGAAGCGAAGGGAGTTAGATCTTCTGATATATTCAATAAAGAGGATGTTGGCCTAATCTTGAGTATACTAATAAGTAATAATTGTCCTAATGATTCCTTTATGTGGTATTATGACAATAGGGCAGGCATTCTGTTAAAAGTGGATACAAGGTTGCTATGGAGGAAGTGGATGATGCCAGTACTTCTACCGCTTGGTAGCTCAAGAACATTTTGGAAACGGTTGTGGATGATGGGTAATCTTAAAAATATTAAGTTCTTTGCCTAGCGTGCGTGTAGTAACCTTCTTCTGACCAATTCCTACTTGTATAGAAGATGGATGGTTGATGACTGCTGTAGCTGTCCTCACTGCAGCAGAGAAGTAGAAACTAAACTCCACTATTTGTGACTGTGGAAAAAAGTATGAGACTACTGGTCTCATGGAGACCAGTAATGTGTTTGCTAACTAAGTCTTTTCACAACTTTAGCTCTCCTTTTTATAGGGCTACTGAGGAGCTAAGACAAGACAAATTGGAAATCTTCACTATTGCATTATAGATCATTTGGAATGGACGCAACATGAGGATGTTTAATCACCAATTTACGCCCTCAAATGATCCCATGACCATCTCTATGGCATTGGCTTATGATGAAGAGTGGAGAGCAGGTTAAAATGGTGGAACTCATGCTTAAACACAAGGGACATACCAATTTATCTCTCATAGTCATGACCACGAGAGTTGGATACCCCCAACTTTAACACACTAAAAGATGAACACGGATACAACACTACTTGGGGGGCATGCAGAATTTGGAATTGTGATTTGTAGTGTGTATGACAAAGTCCCTTTGGTAGCTGAGCAATCAATGCATTTATGTGGTTCAGTGGAGTTAGTTGAAGCTTTAGCCCTAAATAAGGGTATAAGTTTAGCACACGAGGTAGATATACAACCATATAGGCCAGAAATTGACTCGCTTGTAGTTTGGAACCTTATCCATGGAAAAGATAGTTTTGATAATGAGATTCAACTAATTGTAAACGAGATAAAAGCTAAATGGAGAAACAAGATAGTAGAAGGAATCCTTCTTGCCATGCGTACACAAAATGAGGAGGCTAATTGTCTAGAAATCCATTTAAGCAGATATTTCTTCCTTTCTATAGTTTTCGTACTAAAAAAAAAGCCCAAAGCTCACTAAATGGTAATTATTTAACTAAAGCCTATTAAATGGTAATTTGGTATGAAACCCAAAGTAGTCTACCTTCATGAGGATTAAGACCAAATCAAAATGGGTCCAAGTCCACTCAAAAAAATTGGGCTCATAACCCAAAGAAACTCAGGCCCACAGGATGATCCCACATCCAACCAAGGCCAAGCCCAAATAAAGCTCATAAAAATCTTTATAAATAGAGAAGCCACCCTTCATTTGACGGGAGAAATAAGAGAATTTAGAAGACTCTAGAAGATTGAAGACACTTTGAAGACTTGGAAGGTTGAAGACTCTCTCAAGATCGGAAGTATAAAAGATTGAAGACTGTTTGAAGACTAAAATTTTTTTGAAGACTTGAACATTGAAAAATTGAAGACATTTAAAATGTAAAAGACTTCAAGACGCCAACTAATCCTTCAAGAAGCTAAAGTCAAAGATATTCAATGAGCTAGAAGTTGAAGATTTTCATGAAGTAGAAGCCAAAGGAGCTTCAACTAGCTGAAATCAAAGTTCTTCAACAAGTTGAAGGTGAAGACCTCTAGGAAGCTACAAGTTGAAGACCTTCAAGAAGCTACAAGCTAAATACCTTCAACAAGCTACAAGACAAAGATCTTTAAGAAGCTTCAAGTTAAAAACCTTCACCAAGCTAGAAGCCAAAGACTTTTAACAAGCAGAAGCTAAAAACTCAAATCAAGTTTACTTAATTACTTTAGGGAGAGAATCATGCCTTATATGTAGAGATTGTAATACTACTACAAGGAAAATTAATTAATACAAAAATTCATGTTCATTCTACAAATTAAAATTCTTTGAAAATCTCTTGTGAACAGAATTATCAACACCCTAGTAAACATTCCATGGTTACTAACTTAACAGTTCTATTATGTCATGGACCAAAAGGGAGCATTAGTGAAAACCTAGGGTAAAAGTGCATCATTTTGAGTCATATGGAAATCAAACTCAAAATTTATGGGGTAAAAGTGTAAACATTTTGAAACTTAGGGACTAAATGAAAATTGCACTAAAAACTTCGGGATAAAGGTGGGTAACATTTAAAAATCTAAAAATTGAAGGGAAACTAACCTCAAAACCTATGAACCAAAAAGATACTTTTCCTATTAAAACATATGCATATAATACTAAACTTCTCAATTTAAGCTTAATAAATCCATATTAAAACTCTAAGTCAAAACGTCCTCTTAGTTGTTACATAAATCAAAATAAATAAATAAATGCAGTTAAAGATTTGTTATCTATATATACTAGGGCAAATTGCAATAATAGCAAAAATATTTTTAAATTTATTAAATCTAGCAATGGTTTTTTGAAATGTGCAAATGTAGTAAAAAAACACTAAATCTGATTTCCATTTTTTATTGTTTCCAATTTTACCCTCTTAGTGTATCAACATGTATATTAGTAGCATATCTGATATACTTTATGTTTTGTATATTAATCAACTGATATACTTAAAATAAATTGTTAATGACTACCGGTTACCATTGATACACCGACGTTGTATTTTAAATAAATTTTGAATGAGTGTTGATAAACTATTAATACACCAATATAATACTTAGTATTGTATTTTGTACGAATGACGATATACTATCGAGACACACTAATGATGTACTTATAATGCATTTTGAACTAGTACTGATATATAATTGAAATATCAATGTTATACTAAGTATATCATTTTGAATGATATACTTCATATTTGATATATTAACAATATCATTGATATATTTTTTATCGCTCTAAATATGGTATATTAGTCATCTGTGATACAACTAATATACCATCAAAATCATATCAAAATTTAAAAACTAGAATAGATTAACTAATTTAGTTTATATTTGGTATACTAGTTGACACAATTAATGCAACTAAGATATACCATAAAAATTAAATAAAAACGTTAAAAAAACATAATACAATGAACGCCAAAACCTAAACCAGACCATCGAAATCGAGCTAGTTGAACGAAAGCAACTTCACATCAAAATGAAACAAAAACAAAATAAAAAACAAGAACAAGAACAATATTCACTATAATAGAACAAACAACATCCATTGTAACACATTTTAAGTCATTGTATATCAGTTGTATAAATGATATACTTCATATATCAATTGACTGTTATACAAAATATAAAGTACATAAGTTGACTGATATTCTAAATATAGAGCATATCAGATTGACCTACTTATACACAATTGAGAAAGGATGTCATTGCTTCTTTGCTTATTTTGTTCATATGAATGAAAGATTGAAGAAGAAGATGATGAAGGACAAGAAAATGAACAAGAATAATAAGCAAAAAAAAGAAGAAGAAGACAAAGATGAAGCGCGAAAAAAAAAGAGAAAATTTAAACATTGTAAGTGATGTGAGAAAACAAATATTTTTTTATTTTATGATTGAATTAGATATTGAAGTATATTATTAATATATCTATCGATAGTGTATCAGTGATATCACTTGCTATCAGGTATATCAATGATATATCATGGTATATCAAGGACATTAACGACTTATTAATATATGAACGATATACTTCGTTTTCTATTAGTGATTGTTTGCATGCTCATTTTCTATTATGACTATCAGTAATGAACTATATAACGAAATTTAAAAAGATAAATAAATGATAATCAAATATCAATACTAAAAAGAAAGTAAATTACTGAAAACAATATATCAATAATAAAGAATATCAGTGATATACCATAGCAACGATATAACAGTGATATATTATAAAAATGGTATAACAATGATATACAAAGGTAAAAAAAAATATTTAAAATTGTTTAAATAAGTCTGAATAAATTTTAAAATTTTGTTGTATTTACAAAATATATATATAGCTAAATTTATTAATACTCTAAGTTAATTACCACTCATCGCAATTATTCTATATACTAAGACCCATTTACTTTACTAAGAATTAGGAATATAAATCACACACATGCTAATTTGAATATTGTTAGTAATAATTAATAATCAATTTTATAATTTATTTCAACTCTACGAAATTAAAAGGTGAGATAATTAAAAATTATTTTTAGATCTATTTACTCTTTATATAATTTTAAGAATTCAAATCTAAACTTAATAATAGTAGTTTATACTTGAATAAGTTGATTTAAAATAATATTGATGTTATAAAATTAAAATATCTTGAAATCTTAATTATAATTTTATAAATTTTTAAATAATTTTAAAATTCTATAGGTTTATCTTATAAATTAGCTACAGTTTCCTAAAAAAAAATATTAAAACAAAATATAAAATGGATATCAAATAAGATTAAAAATATTTACATATATAGCATAAAATAAATATGTATTTTTGAAAATATAATAAAAGATTTATAATTTTACATAAATAACATGGTCTAGATCAAAGTCAGACTTAAATATAATGTAAAATATACTAAAAAAAAAAAGTTCACATTACAATTTTTAATTATTATTATTACCAGCTTAAAGATGGGACGGTGGAGAATAGCTTTTGAACAATTTTATCTGAATTCTTTTATTGATTGTTTAAATAATGATATTAATGTATTTTTTAATTTGATAAGTCAATTATATAATTTATCTTTATGTTTACTATATTAGAATACGGGATATATTTTTTCTATTAATAAATCTAGAATTCTTTTTTTATTAAAAAAATATGTAGTAGTTTAATTATACTATAATTTTAATTTGCATTAATTAAAAATATAATTATAAAAAAATTACTAAAATTTTTGTGTAGAAAAATTTAATTCTCAAATTTTAGGATTGTAAAAACATCTAATAATTTAATTATTAATGTCAAATGATAATCGAGGAGAAAAAAGATCCTTTATCAAAAAAAAAAAAAAAAAAAGAGAAAAAAGATCCTCAGAGAGATCATAGAAGAACGAGGGAGCGGAGAGACATTAGAGAAGAACGAGGGGCGGGAAGAGAGAGAAAAAAAAAGAAAAAGAAAAGAAAAGAAAAGAAAAGAGTGGATTTAGGTTAGACGTGGGGCTCACTTACACGAGGATAGTGATTACCATTCAAGTTCAAGTAGGTCCCACAGGTTTGCCAACCCTAACCATGCTCCAAACCCGGTGAGTAGCCAATGCCAAACCCACCCAATGCCAAACGCATGGGTCAAATACCTCCAAGTGTATGATTAAACCATAATTTTTTTTTGGTCTCTCCCCTATATCCAATAATTTAAATATTCATTGATATGTCGATATATCTATAAATTGAAAACTTCGATATCAATATTAAAAATCAATCGATATATTTAATATTCGTATAAATGTCTATGAAATATAAAGAATAACATCATTTAGTATTACATATGAATATAAATATTAATAATAAGAATTATAACTTATTTATGGGTCAAAATAACTTGGTTATTTTTTTAAGTAATTTTTATAAATTTCTTAGTTTACAATAATATCTTTCGATATAGATTTTTCATCGATATATTCGTAAAATTGAAATGTCGATATCGATAATTTAATTCTTATCTATATCCAACTATATAACATTATTCAAGTTTTATGGAATAAGCAAAGATTTTGTTTTATTTTTAGTTCAACAATTAAGAGGTTGGGATTGAAAACGAAGCATTACTTTTTTTATGGTAATATATATTTTATCCGCTAAACTTTACTTAAATTGATGTACAAAAAGTTATATAAACATACAATGTAATGTTGTGTTTTAACCCATGTTAATGGTAACATTAACTAACCCTATCATACTTTTTCGTTTTGACCGATTTTCTAGGTTTCATCATTGCTTTTGAGTCTTAATTGTTATTTTATTACTTTTGTACTACATTGAGGAGGAATAATTAATGATCGAAAACGTGCAGTCGTATATAAAATTTAAGGTTAAATTATATTTTTAGGCTTTAACTTTTTTGGTTTATGTTTAATAAGTTTGAAATTTTTATTTTGTAACTAATCCATTCTTAAACTTTTTAAAATGTTTAATAAGTTTCTAAACTTTTAATGATGTATCTAATAGATCATTAGAATTTTAATTTTGCATCTAATAGATGCTTGACTTAAATGACAGTTTTTAAAATTCACAAACTTAGACACAAAATTGAAAGCTTAACATTTTCTTAAACACACAAAATTAAATTTTATGTCTAATTGATTCATTAATTTTAAAAATTAATACGTTAGAAATCTAATAGATAAAAAATTTAAAGTTTAAGGACTTATTATTTGATAGTTTTAAAGTTCAAAGATTTATTAAAACAAAATTGAAAGTTAAGGGACTTATTTGACACAAATTTGAAATTTTAGGAACTAAATTTATAATTTAACTCAAACACAATTAGATTTTGAGTATTAATTTTATTTTTTAAAAAATCTTATTTTAGTCTTGAAACTTTTATATTCATCCCTAAAATTTTAAATGGAGTTAATTTGTTTTAATTCTTGAACTTTGCCTAAAATATTGTCCTAAAATATTGTTTTAGGGATGTTTTCTTACATTATGATCATATGTGAACAATTCTGATGTGCATTTGGTAACTTATTTGAAAACAAAGAATTTGATGAAAAATTAAGTTGTATTCTATGTTTGTAAATTTTAGAATGTATTTGGTAGTAGATTTAATTTAGAAATTGAATGTCAATTTAAAAAGTTATTCAAAGTGTGTTTAGTATTATATTCATAAATGATAAAAATAGTGGTAATTTCCAACTGAATATTTCGATGAATATTAAATATTATTAAGGGGCTCTAGTAAATTTGGCAAAAAATAATTAGAATATTATAAATTTAGCAACCATTTATAAGTTTTACAAATAATAGTTTAGTTTGTGTGCACGTAAGAAAGAGAGACACGGCCTAGCCCGTCAGATTGCACTCAATCCCCAACTTCACGATCCGCCGTCAAGGTTATAGTCCCACTTTGTCGAAGATCTTCCGGTTTTGGGTATTGAAAGTGCCTGTCATCGTGGGCCTGCGATCATCTGTGGCTTCGATTGGTCCAGGACACCGTATATGCTGTGTCTATTTGGTCTTGCTATCCAATGGTGATTGTTCAGGTTTGACGTCTCTCGGTCGTTGATTAGGTACGTCTTGCTATTATTTTCGTGAGTAGTATTTTCCTTTTCTTTGTTTATTGCTGGGTGGCTGGTTGCGGGGGGATGCGTAAAAAGTCCCCAAAGAAGAAGAAGAAGAGGGATTCACCCCTGATGATGATGGGGAATTCCGTGGTAGATGGATGCTCTGCACCTTCGTTGGTTGGCTCGGGCGATGGTATTTCTGGGGAGATTCGGGTGTGCATGGATGGTATGGGTGAGTATGGATTGGCTGGCGTTCAGAGTGATGAAACGGATGGCTTTCGCCATGATCGAGTCACTATTCGTGGAGAGCCTGAGGTTGATGACGACTGCGTGTTTCCTGGAGGCCGCAGTATTGGTGATCTGCCAAATCGGTCCAATATTAAACAATGAGATGAGAAGCCTTTAGGTTATCCAAAGGATAGATGGATGAGAGTGGGTAGGACGGTCAGAGTTGAAGATGGTGGCGGCGTGACTCATGGCTGCTTGGCGGTTGGAGGGACAAAGTTGGCTACTAGTGCAGGTAGATCGTTAAAGGTGCTGAAGGGGCGGGTTTCTCTGTCGGGTGGAGCTTTGGAGGCAAATGAGTTAGGTCGTGGATCGGTGGTACGAAGAGCCCTTGGGAATGGGTCATCTACCCGCATGGACGTGTCCGGCCTTATTGAGAAGGACTTGGGTTGCGTTGGGCCTAAGCCACATGGATGGTCTGGATCACTATGGTCCGCATGGTGGTGCTGGTACGAACATTGTGAGTGTTGGGCAAATTATGGGAAATGGGCTGGGGTTTGTTGGTACTGGGCTAGGCACTGGTGGTTGGGCCGCAGTGGCATGGACCCATGGGGCTGAGGCTATTGATGCACCTTTTTCTAGGTCGGGAAGAAGCAGCCCAATCTGGTGTGAAAAGAATGCATCACTGAAGTATGTTGGAAATGTTCTAGGGTTGGATGAGAGGGTACTGGTTCATGGGCCGATTCATGACTGGCCTGGTGCGGGGACTCCCCCTTCTGACAGTGGTGCAGCTCAAGGAGATTCGGGAATTGGATCGAGCTCCCTAGTTATGGCTGAGGGTAGTCCTAGTTAGATAGGTGAGAGGTAAGAGTTGCAAGCCCAGTTCTTGTAGGAACCGACTCCAGTTCAAACTTGACGGCTTTGGTCCTTCCCCCCACTCAGTTCCATCAGCTCAATGGAAGGATTTGTTTGTGCGCCCGGCGCCTACATCCACTTAACGCTTTTATTACCCTCGTCGATGATCGATATAAGGTGGATGGTGGTCTTACCGGATGAGGTAGTGGATGAGGGTATTCCTGTTTGGGAATGCTCCCTTGTTGGTCAATTTGTGGATTTGACGCTACCTTTCCCGGTAGTTGAGCGGTTGGTTCGGAAGATATGGGGCCATAAAGAGGTCCCTGTGATTACTCTACTTGATAATGACCTTTATATTTTTTGGTTCACGGATCCGAAAGCCCGGAACTCGATGCTTGAAAATGGGCCATGACATATAGGGGGGAAACCTTTTGTTCTTTAGAAATGGTGTCTCGGTATCGTCCCTCAAGATTTTGCCTTTGCTACTGTACCTATATGGATTCGTTTACACAAAGTTCCGGTGGAGTTGTGGACTTCACAGAGCTTATGTGCAATTGCAAGTGCGAGTTGTAACCCCGTATGTATGGATAAGGCTATGGAGGAGTGTATACGTATGTCCTTCGCTAGGTTATGCGTAGAGATTGGTGTAGATGATGTGCTCCCTATCTCGGTGGAGGTGTCGGCTCGTGGGAGAGTTGTTACTATACGAGTGGACTATTCGTGGAAACCTCACCGTTGTATGAAATGTCGGGTTTTGGCCATTCTGACTCTAGATGTTCAAAGAAAGTCTCCGAGGGGGAATCTACACCTACTGTAAGGTCGATGGTTTCGCCCCTGGCCCCTGCTCTTGTGGCAACTGGTGTGATTCCGAGTACCTCTCAATCGGGCTCGCCCCAGGCCCCTACTCTTATGGCAAGTGTCGTGGTTGCAGGTTCCTCTCAGCCGAGGTCGCCTACTCGTCGCCACTCACCGCCACCATCGAAGAATGATGCTTTTGCATTACCTCTGAGGGCTTCCTCAGTAGTGGGGCCCTGCGAGGATCGCAGGCTGGCCCTAGTTCGCCAGGTGGACATCACAAGAGTCAGATTCGACCCTCAGTTAACCGGTTTTCTTCTCTATCTTTAGGAAGGAAAGTGTTCGGAGTTTTGGGGGTCATTTGGAGAACATGAAGGATATCTTTTTCAAGGAGGCAGGGGATCTTGACGATCCCATCAGTGGGTTTAATGGTTAGAGTATGCTCGTGGAATGTCTGGGGCCTCAATGGCCCCTCGAAGGGGCGAGCAGTCTGGTCATTTTTATTTGATGAGGGGATTGATTTTTGTTCTTTGGTTGAAACGAAAGTTCGAGATCGTAAGTTCTCATAAGTGTTCCCCCCTTTGAGAGAGAGTGGAGATGCATTAGTAGTTATGATTTGGAGGGCTGGGGCACATCTGGGTCCTATGGAGGCTTGGACGTTTTAATTTTACCCTTGAGCATGTGGAGGGCCATTTTATTTCTGGGGTGTTGTCACAACTGGGCTCTCGGTTTTTGGTGGTGCGTATGTTTTATGTGTATGCACCTTTTATGCCTACTGACCAGTTGCGGCTCTGGCCTGAATTGGTCTCCGTTCGTGCGCAGTGGGCTTCCCCTTGGTGTTGTCATGTGAGATTTGAATGCTGTACGAGAGTCTTTTGAGACTTTTGAGGAGTCCTCAATTCAGTTTGAGAAGGAGGCTTTTGATAGCAAGATTTTGGAGGCTGATTTGGTGGAGCCGGGGGTTCGAGGTATGTGGTTTACTTGGACTAATCACCATGAGGGGGATACTATCATTTTGCGTAGGCTGGATCGTGTGTTTGTTACGTCTACATGGGTTGATTCCTTCCTGGTGTTAGAGGTTCACGCTCTTGAATGAGGGATCTCAGACCATTGCCCTTTTCTCTTTTCTCTTGAAGAACAGACCTTGGGGCGGCCTCGCTCATTTAAATTTTCAACCATTGGTCTGAGGAACTTGATTTCTTAGATACGGTTCGTGCGGTTTAGCAGCAATTTTCTACTGTTTCCCGTCTAGAAGTTTTATGAGGAATTTGCGGTTACTCAAGCCTATTTTGCAGTTGAAGTATGAGTCCACTTTTGGATCCTTACAACGCAAGGGTTCTCAGGCTAGGGTGGAAATGGAGACTGCCCAGTTTGCTATTTCCCTTGATCCTACCTCTGTGGCATTGCAAGGGATGGCTCGGGTTGTGGAGCATAAGTTCTGGGCTTGGACTAGGCAGAAGGAGTCGCCTGCGCGCTAGAAGTTTAGGGTTAAGTGGTTGGCTGTGGGGGACTAGAATACATATGTTTTTCATTGGTGTGTCAAGGATCGTCAGATCGAGAATCAACTTGCTTTAGTGGAGGATGGGTAGGGGGGCCTTTTGACCACCCATGATGATATTGCTGTTGTTGCAGTAGCATACTATAAATTTATCTTTGGGGAAGGAGGGGGAGCCTATCGGGATTTAATAGGACAAATGGCAGATATTGTGCGATTCACGTGGCCGATTAGTTGTGGTGAGGATCTTTGTCTGTCGATCACTCCGAAGGAGGTGCGAGATGTGCTTGTTGATATGTTTGTAGGGAAAGCCCCTGGTCTAGATGGATTTTCGATAGGTTTCTTCATGGCGGCCTAGCTGGTGGTTGGGGATGATTTCTGCTTGGCAGATCTCCACTTATTTGAGACCTCCTTTTTGCGTCGCGGAGTGAATGCGACTGTTCTCACTCTAGTCCCTAAGAACCCTACTTCTGTGGGGTTTGGGGATTATAGGCCAATCGCTTGCTGTAATGTCTTGTATAAGTGCATTACTAAAATTTTGGCTAATAGATTAAGGGTGTGGCTCCCAAGTTTTATCAGTTCCAATCAGTTAGCATTTTTCAAGGGTCGAAGCATTGTTGATAATATTCTCTTATGCCAGGAACTGGTGGGTGGCTATCACTTGGAAGGGTGTGTCGCGGTGCCTCCTTAAGGTTGATTTGCAGAAGGCCTATGATTCTACATTGGGATTTCTTGTTTGGTACCCTGTTGGCGATTGGGATTCCGCCCAAGTTTGTTAATTCGGTGCGGCCATGTATCACCTCTCCCATGTTTTTAGTTATGGTTAATGGATTGTTGGAAGGTTTCTTCCAGGGTAAGAAGGGACTCCGACAGAAGGATCCGCTGTCTCGTTATCTGTTTGTCATTGCTTTGGAGGTGTTGTCTCAGATGCTAAATCGAACTCCGACAAATTTTCAGTTTCACCCTCGGTGTGAGTTGAATTGGCTTACCCATCTGGCATTTCTAGATGATCTTATGATCTTTTCTGCTGGGAACCGTGATTCGTTTACCTTCATCAAAGCGACTCTAGATCGTTTCTAGTGGCTCTCTGGTCTTCGGGCTAATCCGAGGAAAAGCTCCTTCTTTTGTGTAGGGTTAGCTTAGGATGGGGTAGTAGGCCAAGCTGGGGTACTCGGTTTTTCTCTGGCTTCCCTTCCAGTTAGATGTCTTGGGTTGCCTCTTATGTCCGTCCGATTATCTTGTCGTGATTGTCAACTTCTTCTTGAGCGGATAGTGGCTAGGACTCGGTCTTGGGCATCTCGATGTCTGTCTTATGGGGGACGTCTTCAGTTGTGTCGGTCCGTACTTCAGAGCTTCCAGGTGTTTTGGGCCAGTGCATTTGTGCTTTCTGCTAGGGTCATTCATGATGTTGAGCACTTGCTTCATTCGTTCCTTCGGAGGGGGACAGTGGAGAGAGTTGGGGGGGGGGGGGGGGG